>VMDR010003099.1:0-77708 GCA_007922815.1 Macrotus californicus | reverse complement strand
TAAATTCTCAGTAGTGAACCCAACAGCAAGTTTCAAATCATCTCTTAGTCAACTAAAATATATACATTTCCATTTTAAGAATATTGTCCACCGCAATGAAGACTTGAACAACCTGCTCTCCCCAGGCCTGGAGGTCTTCCAAAACTCCACACCAGCAAACATCAAAAATTAGAAGACAAGACTGATGGCATGTGTAACTCTGGCTCTCCCTGGCTCTCCTCCTGGTGACTTTGGAAATGCCTTTTCCTATTTCTGCAGGACAGCTGTTTATTAGAACGTCACTTCTCCAAATCCCGGGCAAGCCCTGTGAACCATATTCTACAGAACACTCTTCACTCTGAAAAGTCACATTCTTTCCACCCTTGAGTGGTGGCAAATTTTTTTGATCACTCTATATTGCAGATTAGCAGGGTATTATTCCTCCACTGACCTCAGCTGATAAAGAGTAATAACTACATGTTTCAACCTCGAGAAAGAACTAGAACACAAATGACAACATTCAGTGAGCATTTAATGAAATCCAGTATCTATTGTCTCCTGAAAGAAAGATTAATTTTAACTGAACTTCTCTTTAACGAAATTCTAGGAAAATGTTGATATGTCTGCTTCAAAGAAATATACAGTGAATAGGATCAAGTACTTTCACCTAAGGGCTCTGCCATTGCCCAATCAGCTTTACCTGCTTCTATCCAATCAATGCAGAGCACACCCCTCACACACACACACATCAATCTATTCTCTAAGGTGTCTCCTATACTCCTTCACGCTCACACATACCTTTGTTCACACCCTACCTAACGCCAACGCATTCTGAGCAGAGATAAGGCACAGGAGAGCAACACGTTAGAAGCTGAGGACCGAGATAACTCTGGTCCCACTGCTAGTCCACATGAAGAAACAAAACTGAGTGTGAGCTTTCAATTCTTTTGTTTTGTGGTGGTTGTTTTTTAAATTATGTCTGCAGTACTGAGTCTCGGTCTTTAAACGTTTTCCACTGAGTAATACTTTTTCACTTCGAGTTAACTTTGAAAAAGTGGACATAGTTTAAAAGCTTTCAATGAGCTCCTTAAATTGACAAATTCTACAGAAAGCATCCACCTGAAACGTGTTTTTCCCTTGACAGCCACCCCTGGGAAAGCACTCACCTTGTGTCAAATCCTCGCACAATCGCCCCCATCGACTTGGCTGCCCCGGCTGAGGCGAGTCCCGCAACTCCCCCGCCAATTATCAGAATCTAGGAAGGAAGGCAGAACCGGTATGTTTTCAATCACGTTCATTATCAACCGACAACAAAAACTCATCTGCTAATAACTCTCAGTTCCTGGTACACGGACAGCACTCAGTAAGAAACCAGGTGCTGCTGGTCATGATGCCCAGCCCTCCTGGAAAGTACTGAGTGGAGAGACAACTCTTTAACTGAAAGCCACTGTTTTTTAAAATTTATCAAAGGAACACTGCTGGCCAAAGCATCAACCATCACCAAAAATAGCCCGACAATCAGCATCTCAGGGTAAAAGCTACACCCAGCAAGATCAGCGTTATTGTATGTGTTAAAGGTCAACAGCTTCTTTCAGAAAAGCTCCTTTTACTAACATTCCCAGTCGCCTCTCAAACGGTTAGGTTTTACTAAGTTCACAAAATACCAAAATAAGTTTCAAAGATGGGCACAACTTTGGTGAAACATCTACTCCAACCCTGATTTTGAGCTCAAATGCCTCTGAAAGGAACAGCAGGTAAGCACCGCCTGACTTTGACCCATTCTGAATGAATGGTACCTGAAATACAAAGCAATGTCATTAATCTCCCTAGCCACAGGAGGCTCAGAGCCAAGGAAACCAAAGAATCCCTCAGAAACTAGAGTCTCCCCCGCCTTCTAAGAAACAAAATGAGAACAACGTTGTCTCCAGTGCAGAATAAGCCATCAGAGAAAAGCCCTATTATGCTTCCCAGTCAACTGAAGGCAACTCCTTGTGGAGGGAGGGAAAGAGGGAGGGAGAAAAAAGAACACAGAGAAAGAATGCCACCCACAGAAACAGTGAAGTTTATGGCTCCCACCCACCTCTCACACCCACACCTCCTTCCCCTCTTTAAAAACACTGGACTAGTCTCATGGTGCTCCAGTGACCCCTGGCAGTGTCTCAAAAATCCTCTGAATTGCTCTTAATGGTGCTGGTTTTTTTTTGGGGGGGGGCGGTTTAGGAGGGGAGTGGGGCATGAGACTACAGGAAAGGGAAAAAGGAGGGACCAGAGGGAACAAACAGGCTCTGGCAAAAGACCCCACAATTTAAAAGAGGGAATGGAACTAGAATAAAGCAATGTCATCTTCCAAGAGGAATATATTCTCTCTCTTGAAACACTTAGCACTTTCTCCACCCGGCCTGTTTTTAAAGCAATTAACTAGATTTCTCAAAGCGGCTACTGTCTTTTTTCATTTTCCTAGGTGACTTATTGTGTGTGAGAACGCTGGGCTAGTAATGACAGAGTACTTAAAAGCAGGATGCCCCGTGTGAACCTGCCCCCCACAGACAGGTCCACTCTGCAGGTGGATGACAACAGTTGGAGACCTGTTTCCTGTACCTTCTGACGCGCTCATTTTGTCATTGAGCGGAGGAAGGGCTGGGGGTCACAGCGTAACCTACTCTTTCGCCTAGCCACTCCACCTCCCAACTCTCCACTCGGCTCTCACTTCAGATTAAAGAAGCGGCACGCTCTGCCCCTGCCCGGCATCCTCGCTACACCACCTCCCATCTCCGGTCCTCGTGACCCAAAATCAGACAAAAAGTGAGGAAACCAAAATGATCTTTTCAATGAACCAAAATGTCACAATAACGGGGAAATCAAGAATTTGCTGAATGGTATCTTGAAGCTTTAAAAAAAAAAAAGTAATAAATGGGCCACACAGAACAAGTTATCCAAAATCCCTTTAAGAATTCAAGCAAATCAAAAACAGAAAAAAGACTAAAATGTCTATGAATGTCAACAATCTTTCTTTTCCAAGCAATGTTAAGCGGCTCTGAGGACCGCCATACATCGGTACACGCCACTCCGGTCATCAGCGCGAGGTAACATAACAAACCGGGAAAAGAGCTGTCCTTCAAAACCCTACACACCCTTGCCACTAATGAGCTCGTAGTATGAGAAACGGGCCAGTGTCACCTACCTTCGCCGGAGGGACCTTCCCAGCCGCTGTGATCTGACCGGTAAAAAAACGTCCGAAATGATTTGCTGCTAGCACAACAGCCTTATAACTTTAAAGAAACAAGAAAGAAAAGAAACAAGCGCATGAATAATTCCATAAAGTGAAAGATGTTAGGCTCATTTATCCTTATAAGTCATCCATTACAACGGAACCGTCAAAGAATAGCGAGCGTTTTAGAGAGCACCTACCATGTGTCAGAAACGTCCTAAGTGCTGTAGGTGCACTCACACTTTAACCTGCACAACAGTCGGGTGCGTGGATACAATTATCATCTTCACTTTACAGGTAAGGAGACTGACACACACAGAGATGAAGAGACCTGCCCACGGTCCCTCAGTAAACGGCAGAGCCAGAAGCCTAACCCAGCATCCAACCTACAGAGACATATTCTTATCCTTGACCTTCCCCACCTTCTTTATAACAAATACTGCGGACGGTCGGTTGTGATTTAACAAAAAATCAAGGAAGGACAAGAAAATGCTCACAATGCTTTTCTCTGGGTGCTGGGACCACAGGTATTTCAAACCTTCTCTTTTACTTTATTATATTGTCCGAACTTCCTTTGGTGATGATACAGTATTAATGTAACAGGAAGAAAACTAAAAATTCAATTTTTTAAAATTAAAAAATTAGGTTTGCTATATGCTTGTATATAATAAAATTCCAATTCCAACCTCAGAACAAAAATAGGTAACACCTCCCTTGACCTCTACTGGTTGAAAGCAGGGGATTCTGAGACAAAGGGGCCTCCATTCAAGTTCTCCCGCTGACTAGCTGGGCAACCTGGGGCACATTTCCTGAACGCTCTAACCCTTGGCATCCTTGTGTGTAAAGTGGAGACAAAAGAGCATCCCTCAGTGTTGTCATGAGGCCTGACTGAGATACTGCGGCGGGGAAAGCACTTACCCAAAGTCTGTCACAGTAAGTGCTTGGTAAATATTAGTGTTTTTAGCTAAATGCACGCTCCGTGCAATAAAAACTAGTAAAATATATCATCTTTTCTTTAATAGGATACTTTTAACACATTATATGAATTTCACTGTCATACGTTTTATACTTAAAAGACGCTTTTACATATTTTCACTAACACACACTCTAGCTTCATGTTATAATGCAACTATTTCATGATAAGCTCCACCTGCCAGCTGACAATAAAACCTTTCCTTCATCATATTTTTATAAAATAGTACTTGACATAATAATTGGTGCAAAATAGCATGCACTGTTTTAAGCTAAATTATATTAAAAGCCAGAAAATAATATTTTAGAGATTACATGATTTGTTAGTCTATTTCTGAATCCAAGTGATAGAAATTTGCAAACATGATAAAGATTCAAAGGCCACTGTAAGAAATTAAATTTGGAATTAATGTTTTAAAAGATGTGTTCGCTATACTGAAAAAAATAACAAAGTTGATTACACAGGAAATGTACAAGAAAACATTGATGGTGGGGAAAAAGGGGAAAGTGGGCCTGTTTTTGGTGAGAGCAGCAAAGTTCAGAATCAACATCAATGAACTGGAAGGAAAGTGTCTTCAACGTAGAGTGTGTGTGTGTGTGTGTGTGTGTGTGTGTGTGTGTGTGTGTGTGATTTAGACAGAAAATGATTTATCACACGTGTGACAAGTGTGCTAGATATTACATCTCACACTGTACCCTTTGCACATGTCAGCTCGGGGCATAAATAGCAATTCTTTAAGTTGTGTTCCATGGGCCCCCACAAGTTCAAACTCCACCCAGCCCTGGGACCCCAGTGGGCGGGATACAGAAGAGACATGTTTCTGGACACCCCTTCATCCCTCAACCCCGCTAAGGCCACTTTGCTCCGAGTGGATTTGTTTCCGTTGCCCCATCACACTCATTTGCTCAAAAGATTCTGCAGCTAAAAACCACTAGTCTAGGGCTACTGGTTTCAACAACCTTTCCCAAATGTACATTTCACATGACAAAATCAACAGTGCCCTTAAAGGTCCATGTTGTACATTTTCTATGTAAAAGTGTAAGTCCCTCATTGCAACACATAATTCTTCTACAAACTAAATAAATATGGCAAACATTTATTCTGTTCCTTGGTATATAATTTATACCACAGAAAAAAATATCTTTAAACCAACCATTGCCATGTTACATTAAGGGCAACAAAATGTGTTTTCACTTTGTCATTTTTCTTTATCGATCTCATTTTACATCTCAAGTGAGCAGCGAAAACCCGAAGCAGAGCCTGTGGTACATGACGTGCCTTACCTGAGATAAAAACCTAAGAAAGCTTTCAGCTCATGCGTCAGGCTTTATTCGGGTTATTCTTCTTATCATGCACTGTTTTTTTCTAAACATTTTCATTTGTTGGTGCCTCATTCATATTAGCAAACTGTCACTACTAATAGTTTTCATGCTTCAAATCTCATCCAGCTACTTTCTTAGATGAGCTGATTTCATAAGCATCGTCCGATTTCTAGATCCTTCCGACTCTCCAAGACAAGTGAGCACCACGCCACGCTCCCAGGGCTATGCCCATCCCTCCCCAGCAACAGGCGGGACCACAAACAGCCCTGTTCCTCCGAGCAGGCGGGGCCTAGCCGGGATGACTCTCCACACAGCGCTCCAGGCAACAGACTCAGCGCATCAGTGCTGGACAGCCGAAGACGTTTATGGCCCTCTTGGCCGTACAGATTAGAGGAAACAGCTCGCCTTCAGTGACCAGCATAGGTTTGGCAACAGATGAAACTTCTGCAAGTGCAGACATTTTCCCTATTCATTAAGTATTTTATGAATTTACTGGAGCAAAACCTAAGTCAAATGCTGAAATCTGCCAATATGTGTATATTAGATTAAAGCACAGGAAACTGCCACTATCCAACCATTTCTGACCTATAAAAACAGCAAGTTATGTTAACTAAGCTTATCGTGGTGATCATTTCACAATAGATAACATGAATCTACACGTTATCCTTAAACTCACAGTGCTGTATGTCAGTTAGACCCCAATAACACTGGGGGGGGGGGAGGGGAGGACAGCTATTTCAACGTAATATGTACATGTACATACACGTAGATGAAACACAGTAAATTCCTCTTACAAATAATCTGTCAGTTATTTCCTTTCCAGGGAAGAAATACTCCTTGCCTTCTACCCATGAAGACTGAAAAGGTGCATATGACACAGAGAACCACTTCCTATCGGATGAGTGGGAAGCAATAAAATGAGTCTTAAAATAACTTAAGTGTGCTCCCTTTTGGGGAGTCGCTGCAAGAGAGAAGGGCCACAGCGAGCCTGTGTCTCGAACACCCCTCGTCTCTTGTTCGGGGGAAACGGAGAAGAACCTACCCGGCGATGTTGGCCATGGAGCTTAGCGCGTCGTATCCCTGAGCAATTGTGACTCTTGGAACCTGGTCCATTGCCAAGACTGTTGTTTTTCTTTTGGAAAGTTTATCTAGTAAGTCTGGATTTTGAGCTGGATAAATAAAACTAATCAGTGTTCCCTCGTTCTTCAAAAGGTCTGCTTCATGAGTATTTAATTCTGGATTGAGCATGGGGGCTCGCACCTGCAGGGAAAGTCAAGTCACCAATTAGAAATGCAAATACCTTTCCCACGTTTTTTAAGTAAGGAAGACAATTTAAATAATATGCCAGGATGGAAATAATACTCCGGAAGTGATCTTTCAGCAATAAATTTATGACTAAATTCCTACACAGGGTAAGGCCACAAAGATCTATGGTATCTTTCCTCTGATGAGGTGCACGCTGGACTGAGTCAAGAGCACATACCACTCAGAATAGTGCTGGGACAGGTGTGACAAGGAGCTACAGGGCAGGGGAACAACGTGCTGGTTCTACAACAAACCTGTCCTCCCAAAACCTATGACTCTGGTACAATTTAGAGACATCATAATAAGCAGGAGGTTTTGGTCGTGTATTCAAAGATTTGATTCTTCTCATTTTAAGCAGCATAAACATTTGGGTTATTGAGAAGTTAAGGACATTATAAACTAAAATCTCCTGGTCATATGTATAGATTTATATCACTAACATTCCAGATGAATTCAAGGTCCGGCAGAAGTAATGCCTGCTTGAGTGTGGTGGGAAGAGTAACAATAGGGGTGTAATAATTTATAGTTTTATTTTGAGCATTTCACCTAAAATGTCATATGGCGTGCTTCAGTGTGATGTTGTTATGTTACAGAATTATATGCTTATGATTTTTGTAATAAAAGCTTTTATAACAAAAAGGGGTGTTACTTGTGCCAAACCCTGTACTTATAGATGAAATCAAAGTATCACTAAATTGGGTTTAAGCAAAAAACTACAATAAACTCTGTTAAGAAGTATCAATTTAGTCAACAAATACACAATCCACATGCTTGAAAGTTCCAAATGTCCACATTTTAAAGGCACATTTTTTAAATTCTATTTTAAAGGGGTTTTAAAATGTGTTTTATATCCAAGATTAAAATCAACCTTCAGTGAAAGTTTAGTCCCAGTCCACAGTGGTGCTTTTAGGCAAGTAAGCACAGTGGGGAAAAACATCTCTGGGACTCAAACACAAACCCGGGGCCCATACTTTCATCTCCATCTGCCTATGAGACGCCTCTATCTGTTACTCCCATTTCGGATGTTGATCTGGTCCTGCATGTGAGGTTAGGTTCTGGGCTTTAATTAAGACTCTCTGACAAGGTCTACCTCTTCTCAGTGAGAATCTATAACGTAGATTTAATAAAAATTAGAGGACAACTTTGAACTGATTCTACTAGCCCCTATGGATGCTGGCATCTGAGTGAGTTAAGCCAATAGAATGCTCCCTTGAATGTGCTTTGTAGGCCACTGGTTCCTCCGGATGCCAGCAAGTTTGACTCAGAAGAGAGGCCCAGGGTCAGGTAGGTTATCAAAGGGAGGACAAAGCCCCTACATTACGTGGTTTTCCAGTGCCTTGAACATACTCATACATTGGAAAACTCTAAAAGGAAAACAAGAGCATTTCCAGACTTAGTAGGTGCACCCTCCTGAGCCTTTTTTTGTGAGGTATCTCAAAAAGTTTTGATCCCTAAAATATACATTAGAATGGGTTACACTGACTTTTCTATTTTTCCTAAGTTCTTTCACTCTACACCAAGTTATATCACCAAGCATCTATCTGTACACCTAAACACTTGAAAAGCTTTAGCTAAATTGCAATTTATCACCATGCCATACATTTTACTATTTGTATTCTATAGAAAAAACATGGTTTTGTGTCTTCTGCAAGAACCACAATTTAACCCTATCAAGATATTCAGTGGACTTTATGTTAAAAATAAAACAAAACAAACCTATCTGATTGATTCCTGAGAAATTAATATGGAAAAAAGCTGATCTTTCCTGAACAAGTGAGGAGCTTACTTTAACCTGATCATCATGCTCATCTAATCCACACTTCCCTGTCTGCCTTGGCTGCAGAAGTTTATGTTCAACTCCGATTAAGCATCTACATTAGAGATACCGTCTTCTTCATGTCCCTAGACGATTTTCCCCTCCGGAGTTATTGCTCAGCTTCCTCAGCGTGCGGACTTCTATTATATACGAAGACATTTTATTAAAGTGAATAATAGAGCAAGGCTACTCGCCACTCAGCCCAGGGCTGCTTTCCCCAGAACAGTCCTGTCCTTTCTAAAAATAGGACTGAAGTCAGTGAAATCACTGTTCCTGCAGAAGATCACTGTACATTCAGTCCCAAGAGGAGCCCCACAATTTCTTTCTATTTTAGTAGCAGTTAAATACCTGTGGGGAAACATACGGACCATGGAGTGCAAATAACCCAAGCAATTAAAAGGGAGCTTCCACCCAGCCAATGTGAACTGGAAGATCACTTTTTCTCTTCTCGTGATTAAACAGATCACGTGGCCTGAAGGTGAAGAATATTCCTAACAAGCAACCATTTCTTTGAGAAAAAGGCATCTTTTGAAACTATGAAACGCTATAACAATAGACAACATCAGTTCATTTTCCTATGGAAAGACTTTGAAAAGTCAGCAGGCCGTAAAAAGAGGGAGAAAGAAATAATTACTTTGACCACCAAATCAGAGGCCAGCACTTCCTTTGTCCCTTGGATCTGGGCACCTGCTGCTCGGTAGTGACCATCTGAGAACTTGGAAGCCTCGCCAGCACCCATCTCCACAACAACATTGAAACCCTGCTTGACCAAGGCCTGAACGCCGGCAGGAGACAAGGCCACTCGCTTCTCGTTTTGGAAAATCTCCTTGGGGACTCCAACCGTCAGTTGCTTATATGGAATTCCTACAAAGCCAGAAAAAAAAAAGAAAAAACAAAAGAAAGAAAGAACATTTGGTAAAAAAGAAAAATGTTTCAACAACAGTTCAGAAAATGGATATGGGCAATCTGTTCAAAATAGACTGTACATACAAATTACTGTTCAGAATGATGTTCCTGATTCACAACCATAGTTCTTTGACCTTCTTTTGATCAATAAGAAGTTTTTATGCCCACTCTCCTGAAAATTCTAAATATTTTATTTAACCAAATGCTTCTCTTCAAAGCACATGACAGCTTAGTTTATTCTCCCGGAAAAAAAACTGGGTTGAGAGACCACTCAACACGCTAACTCCACTCTTCAAACTCACCTCTCGGGTGTGGTCTCCCTGTTCTTACTTTGGAGGAAGACAGAGGAGTAATTAGCTGTTGTGAAGACCAACCCTACACTAGACACCAGAAGTTACCTTCCTGGCATTTTGGCCACAGGTCATGCCTCATAGGTTCCCAGGTGTTGTATCCTGCGACCTTACCTTCTCAGCCACAACTCAGTAGACCCAGGGATCAGCAGCTGGGTCAAAGGTAACAGTCTCCAGAGAGACAGGAGAAAAACTGGCCGCCTATGAGATGACGGATACAGAAGCTCTACCAGGGGATACCCTATGCTGGCCAGGGACCACCCACCCAATCAGGTTCTCTCTCAGGACACTTGAGGGGAGACCCACAGAAAAGGCAGAGGTAGTAGAATGGCATGGCGGTGAGCAGGGAGTACAGCCGCGAGGTCAGCAAAGGGAGGTCGGCTCGCGGTGGTAGCAGAAATATCAGCAGTGGAGAGTCAGGGAGATAAGGTAAGTCACAGCTACAAAATCCAGAAGGACATCCCACTTCTCCAAGAAGCAGATGAAGGGCTCCCTGGGCTCCCGCACTTCCCAGGAGTCTTCACACTAAGCCCTCATCACTAAATATAAGCGGGTGAGGTTCTGTGTGATGCAGACTTAAAGTCCCCGCAGCTCAGACCAGCTTCAGCCTGAGTGCATAGTTTCTTCTGTTGTACTCCACAGGTGGGCGTAAACAGATTTTTTTTAATAAACAGGATTTGCTTCTATCTAAATCTTACTAAAGTTTAGGAAATCTAGTAAATCAAATTATCTCTACAGAGTAACTTATTGAGACCTTAGAGAGCTTATGTCAACCTAAAAATATCTGCATTTGAATAGTCTTAGATTCCACAGTACTTCAGCAGTAATAATTGAGAATAAACTCAAGGCAAATACATGCTAGATCTTATACTCTACTGGAAGGAGAGGAAAATAATAAAAAGCTGGCAAATATTCTGGACCGATGGACAAAATTAAACCTCAGACACTTACCTAGAGTTCACTGATGTAACAGTCTCAGCTATCTAGGCCCTACATACCACACGTCAAAGAAGGGACAATCAAGAAAGACGGACAATCAAGGTCACAAAAAAAAAGATCACATCAAAAGGATTTAGGAAACAACCTGAAATGGCCAAATATGACAAAATTTGAGCATCAAAAAGAATAATTCATTGCAACGTAGTAAAATACATTCAAAGCCCTGGCTGGTGTGGCTCAGTGGATTGAGCACTGGTCTGCCAACCAAGAGGGTGCCGGTTCAATTCCCAGTCAGGGAACACGACTGGGTTGTGGGCCAGGTCCCCAGTTGGGGGAATGTGAGAGGCAACCAATTAATGTTTCTTTCACACCTCGACGTGTCTCTCCCTTCCCTTCTCTCTAAAAATAAATAAATAAAATCTCAAATAAAAAGAGAGAAAACAATGATCTTAAAATAAAATACATCCAAGGATGTTAAAATTCATGAGTTTGTGATGATACTCAAAAAAAAGTAAATAAAAATTCTTTGCAAGAGCTTCCTCAGTCAACTTTGGAGGAAGAAATGTGTGATAGGCAGGATAATGGTCTCCCAAAGATACCCACGTCCTGAGCCTCAGAGCCTGGGACTCTGTTACAATACACAGCGAAAGAGGAAGGAATGAGGTGCAGGTGGAGTTAAGTTTGCTAATCAGGTGACCTTGAAATAGGGAGATTATGCTGGATTATCTGGGTGTGCCCAATGTAACAAGGGTCCCTAAATGTGAAAAAAGGAGGTAGAAGTGTCCAGTCGAAGAGAAATTTGAAGATGCTGTGCTGCCGGCTTTGAAGATGAGGAAGGGGCCGTGGTCTCCAGACACTGGCAGGGGCAAGGAGCCAGGTTCTCCCCTAGAGGCTCCAGAAGGAGCACAGCCCGGCCCACACCTTGCTTTAAGCCCAGTGAGAGCTATTTCAGACTCAGCTTCCAGAAGTGTAAGACAATAAATTTAGGCTGAAGGAAGCCAGGCAGGTTGTAATCATTTGTTACAGCTAGAATATTCACATAAGGGAACCAACGGATTACTAGCAAAACCAGTAGTAACGGGAAAGAATCGAACACCTACCCCACCTTCCCACTGCCATCTCAGGGTGACTAAACAGTAGAGGGAAAGTTGTTCTCCATAGAGAAAGTCTGACTAACAAAGATAGAGTTAGAGATTATCACCAATTTAAGACCCGATGAAACCAAGGATTTGGTGAATAGTCACCAATCGAATGGCTGAGACAGCCTCTGAGCGAAAAACCAGTAGAGCTTCATAATCAACGGATCGCACTGACAACATCTAACCTCACAGATTAACCTTCCTGATATAACGCAACAGAGAGTACACAGCATCACCTAGGAAGCACTCTTGCCAGAAAAACCAACCCTGACTCTGATCTAGCCTTCAGATCTGGCTGAATGTTGCAGAAAATACGAGGCACGGGGAAACTGTTTCAACAATACCGAGGGAATACAGCCAGGCAAACCTGGAATGTGAGAAATTCTGCAGGGTGACACCTAAATTCTTCGAGAAATAAAATAAAAGGAAAAAAGAGGAGGGGAACATATAAATCAAATGGGACCTAATGACATCGCAAGCAAATACAACATGCAGACCCTGTTTGGCTTATTACTTGAACAAAATAACTGGGGAAGGGAAGGGAAGGGGAAGGGGAAGGGGAAAGAATTGAGAAAATATAAACACTGATTGGAATTACTTTTCATGCCTTTCCAGGTGATAATAAAATTCTGGCTTTATTAAGGAAAAAATCGAATGCTCTTCTTTTAAAGATTAAAAAGTAATTATCTAGGAAATTGCCCAGAATCAGAGACTGAGCAAAAAATAAAGTCTCATCCATAATCAATACGGAGGTCTTAGTGTCCGTGCTTACTCACAAGGACCACTGTCCTGTCCTCAAGGCAGTCAGTCACCTCTGTTTTCACACAGTTTTATCACACTGGATAACACAGCTTTCTAGAAAACTTGTTTGAATACCTGAAGACAGCGCTGAGGACTCGCAGGCACGGGTCTGCTGCCAGGGGTGACTCAGCCCGCAAAAACAAGAGGCTGTGGCATCTATCAAAGGCAGATACGAGAATTCCCAGGCCCAGGAGTGCGGGGCCCTTCGTGCACAACAAGCAACCCTGCAAACCTGCATCTCAAAGGGCCCCCAGATATCCATCCTGTTCCCCCGCCTCAGAAACTGAATGTCATTTTCAGTTGAGAATATTGCCATCTGGAAAAAAGACGAAACGTCCAAGTGTCCCTGACCACTACATATGGCCGCCATCAGAGGTCTGGCCAGTGAGATGCAGGCAAGCGTGCTGGCGAGGTCTTTGGGTAACATGCTCACAGAGATCTGTCTGACTGAGCCGAGAAGGGCTCCCTTTAGCCTTTCCTCCTTCTGGCCTGCACCCCAGAACAGAAGGCGGGGGTGGGGCAGCAGGAAGTTCTAGGCGGGAAGGCCTTGTAGACCACCGGAAGGCTCCAGCTCTTACCCTGCCTGAGCTAGGAAGCTAGCGACAATTTCTGAGTAGAAGAGGGACGTCACTGTCACACAGAGAACAGACTCTAGGGGGACAAAGGTAGACAGCACAGAGATGATTCAGAAGACTAGTGCAGGAGTCCAGGTGACAGGTGACGGTGGCTGGGACCAGAATGGTAACAGTGCTGATGGTGAGAAGGGGACAGGTTCTCGAGACCAGGTAGAGCTGACCTGCACCCACAGGGGAACATCTAGGGCGACGCCAAGAGGTATGGCCCGCAGCTGCACCTGAGATGAAGCTGCCATCTGCTGAACTGAGAGGCACTGCTGCAGGTGAATTCGCACACTCAGCCCCGCCCTCCTGGGCGCAGGTAAGCCATTCGTGGTGCACCTGGCCAGCACTGACTAGGGCAGGGAAGGAGCTCTCAGGAGAAGCGGTTACCATGAACACTACTTCCCAGGGTTCGACTCCACTGGCTGGCCCTTTTTCTTATTCCATCGTCTTTCCTTCTCCATTAGTACTGACAATCTGGAACTCCTACAGCTGGAAAAATGTAGGAAAGTTCTCAAAATGATCACCCGCCAGCACCAGGCTATGACACATGGCTTTTCCTTTTCTCGGTCACCAGGGGTTGATCAGCTCCCACGACTCAAAGGCTTGCTCCACGTACGCTGAAGTGAGACTTTACCTTGTTTTACAGGGGATTTACACCACAGCGCCTGATGAGTATGAAATGTTCGTAAAAACTCCTTCTTCCCAGGTAGAACCTTACAGGACCCCAAACCGCTAAGCAAAGGACACGAACAGCCAGTCACCACTGTTTTCAGCAGGTTCGCCATGTTTGTACGAGCTCCCGACCTTCCAAATCCCCAATTTTCTTGAAGGCAAATCACTAAGAGGAAAGAGAATGAAATATTTACGTGCTGAGAAAAACATACTTTCTATTGAACATCAAAAACATAAAAACATATTTATCCAAAGAGCCGGGAATAAAACAGTTATATGTGGGCATCTACAATGAATTTCTTTGCCAAGTCTTTTACTTACTGAAGTTTGTTTCCAGTTCAGGTATTTAAAACGTGCAATCCACTTCCCCACTTAAATTGTAATTATAACTCACTATTCAGTTCGGGGACTGGTCACATAACTCTAGTTGATCCTTAATGTAGCTGGAAAGTTTTTAAAAAATGCTACAGAAGCCAGGCTCACCTTACATGAAAGTTATTTCTAAGTCTGCATGTCCAGCAAAAATTGCATATAATGAAAGTTACCCTTGAATTTCCCTTAAATTGTCTGAAACGCTGTGCGGTGCAGCAGGACCTTGTTTAGATGCCACATTGGACAGAAAACACGGCTTCCCGCCCAGTGGAGCAGGCTGCTTGCTCATCCTGCGAAAACCCTCAAACTGAGACGAATGAAGACTCAGGTTCACCAAGTGCACCTCGCAAGAAAATTAAACAGGTGTGGGATATGACTCCAATAAAAAAAAAAAAGGAGGGAAAAATTCCAGTTTGTGTTTGCAGATTAGGATGTAATAGGGGCTCTTCTGTCCAAGGTGCTCACAAGTGGCCACGTTTTGCCAGCTCTAACCAGGCTGGATGAAGTGTCGTTGACCTTTGCTGTTACTGACCTAGGCTTCAGTGGCCACCTCCCCTGCTCTCTAAAGCAGATTGCCAGGGGTTCATGGAAGGATCTCGACTATCCCCAGGATTCCCAACGTTCCCCCATCCTTCCTTTTTTTTTCTTCAAAATTGGGACGCAGCAGAGGACCTGGAACTCTCTCAGGCTCAGCTGACCCCACCAACTATGCCATCACACTCTGCCCCATCGTGCGGCCCCCGCGGCACCCAGCACCCAACCACAGCACACTCCGGAAACATTCCTCCAGCCTCTCAAGGAAGAAGGGTCTAGCTCCTTTTTCGTTTCAGCACTGCTGCCACAACTCCCTGAAGTAAATTTCTTGCAAATACCAGAAAGAAACTCTGAGAATGGCAATCCTCAATCCAACCCTGACTCTTAAGAAGTCTTTAATTCAACAATCCTGTGCGGAGGGCTGGGTTTCAGAGCCACTGCCACAGGGAGCATCTGAAGAATCAAAGTGGGGCAGGTCACATGCTTGGAGATAAGGAAAGTCTATAGGCAACAACGCCAAGAAGCAGAGTAAGGTAAGTCCAAAGTTCTCGGAGAGATCAAAGGAGATCATGTCCTCCTTCAGAGCTCAAAAAGGAAGGAGAAAGCATGTGAGACAGAGACGCCAACATGAACAAAAGCTACGGCAGAGGGAGCATGCAAGATGTGTTCAGGCATCCAAACAAAAGTGTATATGAATAATTCTTTGTATTTGAATACAAAGTCTTCGATTTTCAAAGTGTTTCCACATGTCATTTCCTTTCAGTCCAAAAGCATTTCTGAGTCCCATAAATACTCTCCTCATTCATTCACAGGTCACTTCTAAGGTTATTCATGGCCGAGGATAGAGAGCAAATAAGTTCAATAGTCAGCCACTCATCCAAAACAGTGCCTGAATCTATGCCAAGAACCAAAGGAGATGCAGAGAGAGATTGTGTCCTACCATTACCAATGACCTAGTCCTCTCCTAACCCTTCCACTCACCCCAGCTCCCCAATGACCGCCGTTCTCTTGGACCTGACAAGGCTTGCCCACACCTCATCAGGGAAGAAACAAAGCTAGCTACATGAGAGCCCAGGTACTGTCTGCCTGCCACTCACACACAATCTGACCTGAGCCTGTGCCTCAATCTGCTCCTCCATGAAAGGAGCCTGGGAAAGCCCGTATATTAGGATCTAGAAATCTTACGATCACCGTATTCTGCCATGTATAAGGCACTCCTACCTATAATGCACACCCACGTTTTTGGCCCAAACTTTCGGGGGAAAAAAATCTTTCGTTTTAATTTTTTAATTCAATTATTTATTTACCTATATTTAGATACTTGGTTTTTTTGTATTTTAAAGGGAATTTAGCATTTATTTTTTGAGATATTATGGTGCAAAAAATTTCAAGTAACCAATAATTACAAAACACAAGAACAGATACAAGGTATTTCAGGTACTACCCATGTATAATGAGCAGCATTTTTCTCCCAAAAATTTGGACAAAAAAGTGCACGTTATACACAGCAAAATACGGTAGAGGAGATTTCGCAATGCTTTAAAGCTGAAGCCCTACTGCATGGCCTGGAGTCAGGAATGGCTCCCTTGCCTACTTGGAAAATGGTAGTTTGATGTTGAGCAGGTCCCTGGCACCAGATGTCAATAGGGCCAGAGCCTTCAGAGGTCAATTTCTCCCCAAAATTCCAATTGATTCGTGCTGTGAACATACAGCACCGTCAGTGACCAAGAGAAGTTTATCATCGAGAGCAGTAAGCCTAAATCAAATACATATGACCCTGAAAGATACTCAGAGAATAAATATTTGAACCACATTACCACATTACCGCTGATCTTGTTACCAAAGATAGTATTCCATTATAATTGTTACATTTTCCCCACTCTTCACGTTACAGCTCTCTGCTGTTTCATTAGCCTGTGTGCTTCTACGGTTGTCCAGCAACAGGGGAAACTTTACAACTCAAAATTGAAATAAAAGTGGGGGGGTTAATATGGTATTCATATGGCCCCCTTTAATGTAAGCTGTTTGGGTATCTATCTTCCCTCATTGATACTAAATTCCTTGAGGGCAAGCACCTGAGAGACAGGAGAGCCCAGAGGCTAAGAGGGTGAACTGTGGATCGGAAGCCCCCGTTCCGCAATGTACTGGCTGTGTGGCCTTGGCAACTCGGGCACTTAACTTCTCTGTACCCAGGTTCCTCATCTTTAAAATGGAAATAATAATAATAGCACCTACCTTATAGGGTTGTGGTGAGCTAGTATTACTCACTTTGGTACTACCTCTGGCCCAGTGCTTTGCACAAAATAGAGGAAATCAACAAGTACTTTCTGACCCAATGAGTAAATAACCAGGGCCAGGCCCCCTGAAGCCGGGGATCTGCCGAACAGTCTCCAAGGAGTTTCAGAAAATTTCGTTTGAAAATAAAATGCTGTGTAGCCTTGTGGAAAACTATTTCCGTCAACAAAAGTAAGCCGTGTGGGCACACTTGATGATAAGAAAGTAATCCTAAACTATCTGTCCATTCAGTTAAAAAAAAAAAAAAAAAAGCCGAGATTTGCACGTTACAGGGACCGATGGAGAAAAGGGGCTCATTTCAAATAAAAGTATCCACGCAAACCCCACCTGTCGGAATGGAGCCTGTCCTTACAAGACTCTTTAAAGCAGATCACTTAAGGACTGCCCAGCATCACGGGGCGAATAAAGGACGCCTGCAACCGTAAACAAGTCGTGCCTTTGGGGCGGACAAACCAACCAAGGACGCAATACCCTACAAAAGTTTAGACTGGCAGGCAGCATGACCTTGCCCAAACCCACCGGTACCGCCCCTTGCTAGGCAACTAAACTGCCATCAGCTGGCATCTGCCTGAGACCGCTATTTATAACCTTCCCCCGAAGCCCATTGGCGGGGGCTGCATAATGTCATTCCGCCCCCGAAGTTCGAATCCCCCGCCTGCCCCCTGCTGCCTCTCCCTCTCTCCCTCCCTCCAGCCCGGCCCCACTATCCGCCGCCTAGAGGTTTGCCCGAAACACCATTAGCCCGCCCCGACATAAACTCACAATTTCCCCTCGCCACCTCTTATGTCTCCAGCTAGTCACCCACTCCGAATCCCATTAAGGTTCAAGCACAATTTCGGGACGTCCAGCTGCCACCTCTCTTGGTGTGCCCCTACCAAGAGTCCTCTGTGACCTCCCGGCCTCCTCCCAGCTGGCTGGCCGAAAGGATCTCGTGCAACTCCGGCCTCCCCTCAGTGTCCCAAGACCTGTACCTGCACAGCTGCCGCCTTGTCCCCTGCTCTCTGCAGGGACCCAGTTCCCGGATCCACCTCCCACCCCCAGTAAGAGACCAGAAAGGGCGCTCAGCAGGCGCGGTTCTACTCCCGGCCCGAGAGTCCCGCGGGCTAGCGCCCGGGTCCCTGCCGACCCCGCCCCCTTCTCCTTGACAGGTCTCCTTCCCCGAGGGGCCCGGACAGCCGCCCGGAGCCCTGCGCGCCTTCTCCAACCGCGCTCCCCGAGCTGCGCCCTAGGCGCGCATCCGCGCCGCCCGCGCCGCCACGCTCACCTCCGCGGGGAGGCCTGGCTGCTGCGGACGGTGCTCAGGGCACCGCGAGGGGACGCCGCGCTGGCCGACCAGGGCTCGGGCCCCGCGCCGCTGAGCCACCAACCCGGAAGAACAGCCCCAACCCGGCAGCGGCGGCCACGTGACGGCGACGCAGCCCCCACCGGGCCCTGCTCCCCGGCCCGGGGGCCCCTGCTGCCCGCTCCGCCCGCTCCACCCGCTCCACCCGCTCCACCGATCCTCGGGCCCGCAAAGCGACCTCACCGAACCCCGCTCTGAGCGCCAAGGCCAGGTACCCCAAAGGGCCCTGGCACTGTCCTCGCTGGAAGCCGAAACCTCCTGGTCTCTGCTTTCCCCGCGGCCCCCCGCCCCGCCTCCGCGTTTCCCCTCTGCCAGTCCTTGTCAATCAAACCTGGAGCCAAACCCGGCGCTGGGGTTTTCAGGGCTACACTTGACCTCTCCCTGGAGAGCCAGTTACAAACTGCGATTTCCTCTCCGGTGTCCCACAAGAACAAATAAGAGGGTAATAGAATTCCATTCTTGATGCTCGACTTTCCTCCACCTCTCCAGGAAAAATCAGAATTTCTGTAACGGGATAGGACCAAAAAGAAAGTGGAAGGAAGCCAGGGGCTGGTGAAGGGCTGGAAGGGCTGCGTTGTTTTTCTATGCTGGCCAGTGAGGTAGAGTTAAGTTCCTCGGAAAAGATATCGAGCCCAAAGCTTAGCACAGTCTGCGAACTCGTTGTCCAAAGGGCGGCTCAGAGAAAGCTGTGTGCTTAACTAGTATTAATATCCATCAGCTGGAGAGGGCCGTTGATGGGACGTTCAGTGTCCTGACCAGGCCTCGGCTGATTTCAGCAAAACTCTTAGAGGACTCCAGAACTCAATGACTTAATTGTTCTTTGCACAGAGTTCTGTTACTTAATCTGCAGGCATCTTCTGGTTAAAGGTAGGAGGAATGAAATACAGAGTATGAAATGGCACACCTTCCCTAAAGTTGAATCACCAAGCATCTAGAAGCTAGGGCACTGCTTTTTTACTCTAATTGAAATATCTAAGGGGACTAAAAGAATGGTGAATCTAAAACAGATATCCCATATTCTTAAAAAGAAATATAGAGAAACACTTATGTTGAGGATGTCTCTTGTGTTTAACCTTCACAGAGGTCATTCAACTAATGGACCCTCCCCGCCCTCCAGACTGGGTGAAAGATTGTCCCTGTCCTCGAAGAGTTCACAGATGGGAAGAGACTCAGCCAGGTGTTTTAAAAATAGTAGTGAAACATGATAAGTACAACCATAGGGACAGGTTCAAGATGATGCAGGTACAGTGAATCAGGTAGTAGTTGATAAGGATTGAAACTAAGCTCCTTTCACAACATATGTAAGTCAAATCATTATGCTATATATCCCTCAAACATATACAGTACAGCATGTCAATTATTTCTCAATAAAATGAAAGGAAAAAAGACTAAGCTCTTGTTTTAAAACCTTTTGTAGGTTTTTGTGTGTGTCTCGGGGGTTTGCTTCTTTTCAAAGCTTAAAAATCAGTGGTTCCCCCTGGGGACAGTTTTGTCCCATGGTGTCTGGAGACATTTTGGTGATCACAACTGGAAAGGGGAGGTAACTAGTGGGGAGAAGCCAGGGATGCTGCCAAACACACTACATTACACAGGACAGCCCTTGACAACAAAGAATCATCGACCCAAAAAGTCAATAGTTCTAAGACTGAGAAACACTGGCTTAAATAAATGTTCAATGGGTTATTTAATTGACTTACTTATGATCATACCACATGGAACAACTCCAAAGATGATAGACAACTTTTCACTTATTCTGTTAATGTACGCCTATGGTAATTTTTACAATTTATTCCATCCATTTGTCCAACATCATTTGGGTACCATTGCTCCAGATGAAAACATTTGTCTTTTGGAAGGTTTTGTTTTAGGCCTTACGCTCCAACATAGTAATTACAATGTATACATGAGTCTCCAACGAAAAATTGGATTAAGTTCCAAAATTTGTTAGTTGCTCCTGAATCTCAGCCACTGTCTTGTGTAAAACTTTTGCAAAGATTGTATTTGGTGGAGAGGGCTTTGTCCAGTTTGATATCTGCTCCTTCCCCGTCGTCTTTCCCAGCCACCAAATAGTAACGCTCACATATGTGCAGGTATTCATGACACATGGTTCTATGATTGGATACTTAAATTTTAAATATACTTCTACATTAGAGCATACATTAAAATTTAAACCCTCTTACGTATAGGAGACTGTGCACCCACAAATATTTAAAGTATAATTTAGCTCAAAAGCAAAAAAGATAAAATCTTTAGAAGAATATAACACACCATTAGGTTCTGTTTGGAAGCCTCAAACCAGAGAGGTGTCCAAAGGCCAAAAATTAAAACGTACACTGAGCCTAAGAAGATACATGATCAAAAACTGAACTGTAAAGACGTGTTCCAACACCCTGCATCTAGTTAAAACCAGGCCAGAGAATGGGTCAATTTAATGTGATGTTTCATTGTGATGACTATGGTACACAGTTTATCAGCAGCTTATTGTTTCAAGCTTCCTTTTTATAAGTAACTATTAACAAAGTGAACAGTGTCAATGAGATAGATGCCAGGGACTTTCAATAATGCAGACACTTGACAGGTTTCAAGGCAGCCATCCAACCTCAACCTCGGCACTTCTTTCTCCCAGGCAGACAAGTCGGGAGTGTTTGCTCTCAGGAAACAAATATTAACCAACTAAATGAATGTACACAAATCAGCATTAATCAGTTAATTAATTAGTGAGAGACTTCTGGAGGACTGACAAGCAGCCAACACAAAGTTAAATAATCGGCACTTTAAGTTATTTAAGGAAAATCAGTTTATATTTAGAATTGTTATGAGCATCTAAAAACTAGCTCTCAGCATTCCTATGTGGATATTTTTCTCTCCATATAGTAAAGTGCCAATGATAAAATTCTCTGTTTTTTGCCCTGGCTGGTGTGGCTCAATGGACTGAGTGCCAGCCTGCGAAGTAAAAGGTCACCGGTTTGATCTCCAGTCAGGGCACAAGCCTGAGTCGTGGGCCAGGTCCCCAGTAGGGGGCGCTCAAGAAGCAACTACACATTGATGTTTCCCTCTTTCTCCCTCCCCCTCTCTCTAAAAGTAAATAAGTAAAAAAAAATTAAAAAACCTATGTTTTTTATGAATATAAAAAATTATTTAATGATACCTTTGAGGGGTTGGGAAGATGGTGAGGGATAGGGGCTGTATTTATTTCCTAGGACTGCTCTAACAAATGACCAGAAATTTAAGGGCTTAAAACAACAGAAACGTATTCTCTCTCAGTTCTGGAGGCCAGAAGTCCGAAATCAGGTGTCAACCGGGTGGATTCCTCCAGCCTCTCTGAGGGAGAAACTGCCCCACACCTCTCTCTCTTCTAGCTTCTGGAGAAAGCTGGTCGTCAGCAATTCCCGGTGTTCCTTGCCTTCCAGGCACATACTCCAGTATCTGCCTCCTGGTCACATGGCCACCTCCTCTGTGTGTGTCTCTGTACCCAAATCTCCCTCTTCTTTCTCTTGGAAAGACACCAGTCAGTGGATGTAAGTTTCACCCTAACACCAGGATTATTTCATCTTAGCTAATTATATCTGCAAAGACTGTATTTCCAAATAAGGGCGGTCATGAATTTGGGGGAGGAACAGTGTTCAACCCAGTGCAGGGACATTCTCCATGTTTCAGGGTAACACAAGGTAAAGAGTGGCTTTGCAGGGCCTTTTTTGGAAACATGGGTAGATTTACCAGTTCTTGAGTTTCAAGTAAAATTCCAAATTATTTTTGGGAAATTCAGGTGAAAGTCATTTTGTATTGATAGTTAGAAGAATTTCTGTATATACTTTTGCTTTCTGAATAAAGGCTCAACCTAATTGATTTCCTTTTCATTTTTAATATTTAACTGTTGGCGGTGAGAAGGGCACCAGATGTTAGACTGGCGAGGTCAGACCAGACCTTGCTTCAGCTAAGAAAGAATTCAGAGCCAAGACTCAAACTATAAAAGAAAGTTTATTTAGAAAGTCACAGAGGTAGAAAAAGTGAGATGTAGAAGACATGGCTGAGGAAACAAGTTACAGAGGCAAAAGAAGGGCCCTTGGAGCTTGGGAGAAAGAGAAAGGCAAGGAAAACGTGCCTGGGGAACGGGAGTCGGGAAAGGAGTTTTTCCATAGAGAAAATCAAGCTGGGTCCTCAGTCCTGAGGGTATTCATCTGGAGGTCCCAGGGGAGGATCCAATAGATTATTCATCAGCTTTACAGGTGTGTTCTTTCAGGGCTAAGCTCTCCACTGATTCGTTGGTACTGGGGGGTGGGGTGGGCATTAGTCGATGCAGCTGGGCCTGAGGTCAGCCATGACAATGCTTATTCGGTTTTGCTGCTTTTCTGGGCCTGGAGCTGAAACACAATGGAGGCCAAGATGTATTGGATGCCTGTCAGAACCCCACTGTCCTGGGGGCTTCATGCTTAAGGGCTATTCTCTAGCCCCTTGTTTGTTCCCCCTCTAGGGGGTCTAACCTGAATGACTAGCAACGTGCCAGGGGAAGACAGGTCAGGGGGTCTAAACTACATGACCAGTGATATGCTAGGGGAAGAGAGGTCACCCTGGGGCCCCAGCCCAATTTTGCCCCTTGCTAGCTACCCTGGGCTTCTGCCCTCATGACCTTCTATACCTAGCCCATCATCCTAGCTCTGCTCTTGTCTGTCTGCCTACCAGCTAAAAAAAAAAATACACGCACACATATATATAACCATTATCAAACTATTGATTATAAAACTCCTTAATTATAATTACCATGTTTATATATAACTTTTTAAATATTGCATTTGATGAAAACTCTAGCTCAAACATGTTATAAACAGTTTTGTGAAACATCTCTTCATACATTTTTTTTTTAATTTTACTTATTGATTTGAGAGAGAGAGATGTGTTCTTTCACTTCAAGATGCACTCATTGGTTGCTTCTTGTATGTGCCCTGAGGGAGATCAAACCCACAACCTCAGTGTATCGGGAGGGTGCTCGAACCAACTGAGCTACCCAGCCAGGACGTAAATCTTTCTAAAAGATATTGCTCATAACAAAAAAGCAAAACCAGAATTTCTCATCTCCGTCGGTCTTTGTCATGCCACTCTCCAATCTCCTCTGACTTCTGTAACCATTTATTCTCAGGTCTCGCACCACTTAAGCTGCAAATATTCCAAATGTCCCCTTGGCCCTCCTTCCTTTTGACTCTAATACTCTCTTCCTGGCAGTCCAACATCAATTGTGCTGGGACAACTCCCAGAGCTTAATGTCCAGCCCAAATCTTTCTCCTGAGCTCCAGACTCATGCAGCCACCTGCCTGCTGGTCATTTTCATTGAGATGTCACCCACAGATCTTAAATCCGTCGGGCCAGGGAAACTCCTCTTACCCCTTTCGGTCTTCTGGCTGATCAAATAACATACAGATTTATGGAGGAAATCAGATTTTAACACATGTGCATGGAGAATTTACATATGCATGAAAATTCCAGAGACAGTGAGGCAAAATGAGGAAATGAGGTGCATGATTTTTGGACGAAGGAGAGGGCGGCATCACAATTCACACAGATGAGCAAGAGCAAGCGTGAGGTGAACAAATTCTTACAGCCCCCCAGAAGTGATGGGACGCAGGAACCTAGGGAGTGTTTTTATTTACACCCTCCCAGTTGACCACACCCAATTTATATGTGCTCAGCTGAATGTACTAAGTAAGTTTCTTTTCCTGAAGCAGTTTCTACCCAAATTTCTTCAGGCAGGAAAGGGGGAGGTTCAAAAAACCCCTCCTCTTGACTTCGCTGAGCTTTGTTTTCAGCTCAAAATAATCTGCCTGCCAAGGTAGCACATTCTGGGGAGTCTTGAGACCCGCCCCCCCAAAAAAAACTCAAACCTGAGAAAATTCTCTCCTGCTCTCCTCCTTTTTTGGACATCACGAAATACCGATTCCTAACTGTCACAGCTGCCTTACAGCCCACCTGCCTTGACATGGGTCTGGAACGCTGACCCCGCCTTCCCTGTGCTTTTCATTTGTGCTCATTCATGGTCGAGCTTTTGTATTCCTCTGTCCAGCCTCCCAGGAAGCCTTATCCTCTCATCTCCCTGAGCTTAGCACAGTGCTTGCCACAGAACAGAGGCTAAGTAACTATTTCGTAGGTTATGGTGGAGAGGAGAAAAAACTAGTGTAATTAAGATAGCCCAGGGTCTGGCACGTAACAGACTTTCAATAGTGTGCACAGGGAGGAAAGATAGCTTTTCGAGTGCTGAAGTACCTGAACAACCACAGGGGAAAAGTGAATCTCAACCCAAGTCTCACAGTTTATACAATAATTAAATCAAAATCAAATGCAGACTTCGGTATAAAACCATAAAACTTTCAGGGGAAAAAAATAGAAAAATCTTCAGGACCTAGTGTCACCATCAGTATTTGGCTAATTATTTAGAAAAGAAAAGGGAACAAGGCGACTAGACCTTGAGTTTAATAAACTGGGGAGCAGGAGCCTGCTGCCTTAGCCAGGAAGTGACAGCTTTGCACCCCCCCAGGGTACCGCAGCACTGACACTCCCTTCCCCACTCCCAGACCAGGTTGTTGGGGGGCTGGGAGAGGGGGGTGCTGGACCACAGAGGCCTGTCAGTCTAGGTGGTGTAAACCCATCCAAAGCCTATGAAAGTTTGGGGAGTTCACAGAAGTTCTCTCCCTCTTGTCTCTCTCTCTCTCTGTCTCTCTATCTCTATCTCCCCCTCCCCCCACCATAACCCACACTCACACAGTGCACATGCCTGCTCTCTCCATGGCCACATGGCCCCAGCAGCCACATGCCCCACTGTGGTGAGGACTCCCCCTGCAGGAGGGGTCTGAAGACCATAGCACTGCAATGGACTACAGCTGGGAACACACACAAAGCTAGCTGGATGCTGGACTGGACTGGGCTTTAATATGGAGCAGACATTCCGGACACTGGCTTTTGCTTTGGCTCTGCTGAGAGCAAGGCTGGACTTCCTCCCTGGCGGGATGGACAGAAATGGGACATTGGAAACCCAGGGGCAGCTTCGATTTCCACCTGATTACACCACCGCACACCACAGGCCCCCATGCATGGATCCTTGGTGTGCTTTCCTCGAGATCCCATGGGAGAGCCCCATTCCCACTGAAAACACTAGGGCTAGGTGTGACACCAAAGGCATGATTTATAAAAACAAACTATTGATTAATTGAACCTCATAAAACACTTACACATGCAACTTTGGTTCTGCGAAAGACCTGGTTAAGAGATAAAAAGAAAAGCTACAGGTGGGGAGACAATATTTGGAAAAGAAGTAACTACAAGACTTGTGTTTAGAATATATAAAGAACTCTCCAAAACTCAAGTTTTTTTTAATAAAATCCAAAACAAGGGGGAAGCAAAAGGCATATTTCACCAAAAAGTGATATAAGCACATGAAAAAAATGTCCAATATCGTTAGCCATTAAGGAAAAGAAAATTAAAACCACCATGAGACATTACTACACATCTGTAAGAATATCTAAAATAAATAGTGACAATACCAAATGCTGGCAGTGATGAGAAGCTGGATCACTCAAACATGGCTCATGGGGATATGAAGTGGTACTACTCACTCTGGAAGACAGTGTGGTGATTTCTTTGAAAACTAAACATGCATCTACCATATGGAGACAGCACAGGGACCTGAGCAGGAGGGAGCGGAGGCGGGGGGAGTGGGGGGAGTGGGAATGGAGAATTCTAGAATACTGGGTGGTCAGGAAGCCAACCAAGACCATGTGGTCAGAAGGAACGCAGCATAAACCCAATTGGAAAAATGTCACCACCCTTCCACTCCCTACTCAAAAACGCAGAGGCAACTGATTTTATCTTCTTTCTAACTGCTGCTTAAACCACCAACCCCACACACAGTTCATCAGGGTTTGACCTCTATACAACCTTTCTAGGGGCACACACAGCGACACCAGCATCTTGCCCCCACAGAGCAGGAGCAGAGACAGTTGCTGTCAAGCAACCCAACAGAGGGAGACCCCAACCCTGGCCTGACACAGGAAATTCTACTCCCCAGTCCTTCACAAGTCCAGGGTTCCCAGGAACCTGCTTTTCCCAGCATGCCTGCCTTGTCCTCAGTTTCTAAAAGCAGCCAAGCACAGCCAGCGTCCAAGCCAGGTCAGAGCACCTTCCTTTCCTCTCTGCTGCCTCCTCTGTGCTTGAGCGTCAGCTGCATAAAATCTGTCTGGAAATCTCCCTGGGATTTCCTCTAGATTTATCTCCAGGGGAACCTCTGAACACCAACACCAGTAAGCATATGACCCAGCAATTATACACCTGGGCATTTACCCCAGAGAAATGAATATTTATGCTCATCAGAAACCCCTACACCTGGACCTGAATGTTCATAGCAGCTATATATTTTTTTGAAATTATTTTTTATTAAACTTGTTGGAGTAACATTAGTTAATAGCAGTAGCTTTATTCACAATAGCCCCAAACTGGAAACAAAGCGGGTGCCCTTCAGCCGCTGAGTGGTTGAAACAGAATGGTCCCTCCTTACTACGGAATGCTTCTCAGCCATGACAAGGAATGAATCACTGATAGGCACAACAGTTTGAATGAGTGTCCAGAGAATTGTGCTGACATTAAAAAAAAAAAAAGGCCAATCCCAAAAGATTACATACTATGTAACTCCATTTATATAACACTCCTGAGGTAGCTAAATTATGTAACTAGAGGAAGACTAGTAGTTTCTGGAGCTCACGGAGATGTGGATAGGTCACTACAAAAGGGCGGTGGCCCGGGGGTCCTTGTGATGACGGACTTGTCCACGTCGGCATCCTGGCTGCGATTGCTGCAGCGGTTTGCGAGATGCCACCACAGAAGCAAAGGAGGTAAAGGGTACAGATGTTCTCTCTCTATTATTTCTTATAAACTGCGTGAAAATCAACACGTCTCAAAATAAAAAATATTTCATTTAAAAAGTAAGTCTGGCCCTGGCTGGTGTGGCTCACTGCAAACCAAAGAGTTGCCGGTTGGATTCACCGTCAGGGAGCATGCCTGGGTTGCAGGCCAGGTGCCTGGTGCAGGGCACAGCGAGAGGCAACCACACACTGATGTTTCTCTCCGTCTCTTTCTCCCTCCCTTCCCCTTTGTCTAAAAAACTAAAAAATAAATAAATAAATCTTTAAAAAAAAATAAAAATTAAGTCTGGCAGGTGTCGTAAAATATTAATGCTAGAAACCAGGTGGCTGGTGTGCACGTGAGTATATAAAATACTTTCAAACTAGCTGCAGTCTTCATTTTTTTTCTTAGTATAATTAGGAAAAAAATGAATGTTAACTATTGTAATTATATTGAGACAAAGTCTGCCCACTGCTATAATGTAAAGAATAAGAGCAGCATAGATCCAGGTCATCAGAAGTATTTCTGCCTGTCGTTTTTCTTACGGCACACGTTTGTCCAATGAGTTCACGCGCTGAACCAGCAACCAGTTCCAGGAAATGGGTTTTCGGTAGTGGGGCTTTTCTAAAGTGGAGGAAGCAGGAGTTAATGGTTCAAGAAGCCACCCTCAATTTGAGGGTAGAAGTGTTTTTCATCCTCCCCCCGCCCTTTATTCAGCATTTTAATTAGGCCTTCTAACTGTCAGATTCCCTCTCTGCTGGTCTTTTTCTCCAAGAACCGCCCAAGTACTCTAAGGATTACGAGGCTCACTCGGCCGCTAGGTGGCGCTTTAGCCGCCGGGTCGTCTTTGTGGCAGCTTTTGAGTGGAGGACCAATAACAATAATTTACCGCATTAACTGAAACATTTTAAGTAGCTTCAGGGAATAATTCACTTCTGATCTTAAACGTGGCATACCTGAAAACTGCTTATAAGTCCACAGGGATGATAAATATTCTTTGTTTCTTAATCTCCTTAATGGGCTCAAGAGTACAAAAGAATACAGCCTGCATGCCACTTCAGGGCACTAACATAGTTAAAAATCTATGTAATAGTTCACAGTTTACACAGCATTTTCACAGGTATTACCTCTTTTGGTCATTTCAGTAACTGAAGTAGGTATTGTTACTCCTATTTTAAGATGGAGAGACTTAAATGTAGGTCTTCTGACTCAGTGATTCCTGGTGGGGAAAAGTGTCCCCCAGGTGGGGCACAACTGGTCTGTGGAGATGAAGGTACCAGGAGAAGCTAGGAAAACAGAGGCCCCTTCAGGGAGAAAGACGCCTCTGTGACCCTCGAGGCCCCCTCACGTCCCCTCCCCATTCACTTGCCTGGATGATAGTACCGCTCCTTTATTTCATTTCAGGGGACACCTTCTCCCCAAAGCCTTTCCTGCCTTCAAAAACCCAAGGCTGAGTGAGGTGCTCTCCCGTTAAGATCTTGGTTTTAACATAATTACAGCACGTACAACTCTGTACTATTATTGCCTGTCTGACTGCTACCCGGAAGCCTTCTGAGGATGGATATTTCATCTTATTGACTGAGAGTCATCACCGCCTAAGAGACTGGCTTTATTAGGCAGTCAATGAACACGGCTAAAGGAAGAAAAACCTGGTGAGTGTCCTGCAGGAGGTGAAACAGAAAGAAGGTGCTTGGCTTTTGACATTATGCCAACAAAAACAGCTTGAAGGGACTATGCTGGAGAGATAGGGAAACCAGATACACCAGGAACAAAAAGACCGTTCCATGCCATTTATACATTAAACATGGATGTTCCTGATTGTCTTTCGCATGCCAAATTTGGACTCTGAAAGTAGCGTTTCTAGCTATTACATTACCTTGCTGCTGGCCAGCGAGACTTCAGTTCAGTTCGTTGAATTGTGCAATCACTAGAATATTGCATGTTGTAATTACTTACCCAGGACTTCCTCTGTTCAAGTCTTATAGCTCATGCTCTGACCACCACTTTCTCTCTTATCCAGCTCCCTTATTTCTGTCTCTTGATCTCTCTGCTCTTCCAATCGATTACTTGCCTTTCATCTTTAACTCTTTCCCCATCTGGTTCAAACCATGAACAGCCTCTCAGCCCCTTCCTTCGGTCTTTATCCTTCTGCTTTAACCGTACCTCAAAATCTCGCCCCCACCCACAGGCTTCTCAGTTCCTGCATCAGGTTGTCAAGAACTGCTAGAGAGAAATCATAACATTGTTCAGTGTTGCCTCTACAAATCCTGCTCTCCAACCCCACCTGGACCTTCTGTGCCACCCAGGGGTCCCCTCGATGGACCCCCCTGCTTCTCCCAGAGCAGCTTCTGCAGCCATAAACACTTTCCTCCAGATCCCTCCTTCTGTGCCTCCCACCCACACAGCAAAGCCCCTGCCTCCTTTTCGACTGAGGACAAGACTATCTCAAGTTTCCAGCACCTCTCTTCTCCTTCAGTCTCTCTGCATCTGCTTCCATTTTTCAGTGGAATAGCTTTTCTCCTACCCCAAGTTCTTCCTGCTGCCTGTACCCTGAATTTGTGACCAGCTACCTCCTCTGGTCCTTAATTCTGTTTTCCCCCTTTTTGCTTTGCCTTGTCTTTAGCTAACAAACACATCCTTCTCCCAGCTTAAAAAAAAAAACTACAAGAGCAAAACGTCTTTAATACACTTGTCTTGCAAACATCCCCTATCTCTCCCACTTATTTCACACCCAAGCTTAGAGCTGTCTCTGCTTCCTAATACCGACAAGTGCTTGCACCCAATCACTCACAAATCTCTATCATTCCCATAATATTATTGGAATGCCCATTTACTATAACTTAAGGAAGAAATGTAACTCAGACGGAGTAGAGCATTTGCATCAACAGGATTAACTTATTCTGGAGATGAAGGGTAGCATACTCTTTCAACTTGTGGACTCTGGATTTAACAGAAGTGAGTTGCTCACTATTCATGTGAGTTTAGGCAAACTAACTAGCCTCGCTGAATCTCAGTGTTTTTACTTATAAAACGGGGTAATAGTAGCTACCTTATAGGGTGTTTTGAAGATTAGATGAGATAGTTTAAGTGAAACAATCCATGTAAAGCATTTACTTGAAACATAGTAAGTGCTAAATATTAGCCACCACTTTTGTCCTTGTTCCTCTCAACATGCAAATTTAATAGATAGTCAAGTTATAACCAGAAGATTGTGTGGCCATGAAGGGGACTTGGTTCCCAAGGTCGTTCATTCAGACAGGGCACAAGGTGACTGGAGGGTGGAAGCTCAGGAAATGGCATACTCTTGGGGATCCTTCAGAATCCTACTTGTATTTGATATCATGGCCACACGTGACACTCCTGGGGTCTCCCTCCTTAACCTCCTACTCCCCATGGCCTTCTCTCAGTTCCAGTCCTTTGTAAATAAGCGTGAACAGGTTCCTCTTCTTCAACCCACCCATTAAATTGGTGCTTCTCTTTGTGCTTCTGCCTCCATGTACTTCTCATAATTCATCTCATTTCTTCCCACGGCTTCGGCCATCAAAACTCTAACTCTAGGCAACATTCCTCTGAACTCCAGCTCCATAACTTAACTGTCCACTGAGCAATTCCACGTGCCTGCTCCAGGTGCCAAATGAAATGCCCCAAATGTAATTAGTGAGCGTCCTCTCTGTAGTGACAGTCTGGTCCCTTCAGTATTCCTAAGGAACTGAGGCACCAAATCCCGCAAGTCATCCTTATCTCTGGCTTCTCTTGAATCCTCACATACATCTGTCAACTGATTCCTAACCATCGCGAACTTGGTCTTTCTCTCCAACCCCACTACCACTACCTTAGTAGCTATCATCACTTCCCTCAGAATTCTGTTCCAGCCACCAAACGAGTGTTTCTGCTTCCAGTCTTGCATACCTACTGATCTCACACCCCTGCATGTCCTCAGCCCTTAGAGCAGTGTCTGGCTCAGAGTAGGCATGCAGTAAATACTGACTGAATGAAAGAGTGAATGGATAAATTCTTATCCTCATGGAGTTTATGGTCCAGCTAAAAGATCAGCACAAAACAAGTAAGTGCGCTACATGAGATCCCAAGCAGCATTCCTGGCTCTCTTGGATTCAAAGGTGTATTGGAACCCTAATCCAGATGGGAGTCGTGTGTTGATTGGCTGCGACTGCTTTTCACAGCGTACCCAAGAGACTAGGAGAGGAAGGTAATTTACACAAATGAGACCCAAGAGAACAAGCACATCAGCTTATTTTCTTCTCTCTGAGCGATGCTCCCACTAACCTGTATGCACATGTGAGTGGCTATGACGATTTGGGCTGAAAGGAGTGAACTGAACGATCTAGGGAACAGCTGGAAGTGATGGAATAGGTTTTTGTATGTGCTTAGTTTTTAAAACTTTTTATTTCGAGATCATTGTAGGTACACCTGCAGTTGTAAGAAATAATATAGAGATTTCATTTACCCTTCATCCAGTTTTCCCCGGTGGTAGCATCTTTTATAACTATGAGGGGTGGGGGCCCAAAACACTGGAATTATCTTCTGGAAAGCAGGCCCCTTGTAGTACAGGCTTCCCCTGCTAGGTGTTTTAGGAACCCATCTGTATCAGTGCACCAGCTGGCATTGCTGTGAGAGGTTGCATTCAACTTCAGTGAATTTTAAGACTCTTTCAATGCGATTTCATGATGGGTGATCTACGAGCACACCTACCCACACCACTGGGTGCTGAGCAGTTTTTAACCAAAAAATGGCATGACCCCCATACCCCACTCTCCCTATTAACCTGACCTCGCATCCTCCAGCGACTTTTTTTTTTTTTTTTGGCCAGGTGAAAAAAGTCCTCAAAGGGAAACATTTTGCCCACATGGAAAAGGTGAAACAAAAAACGGCAGAAGTGCTAAAAGACATCAAAATCGATGCATTCAAAAACTGTTTTGAGCAGTGGAAAAAACATCTCAATAGGTGTATCGCATCAAATGGAGAGTACTTTAAAGGTGACTGAAGTTTAAACATGTAAGAATAAACACACAATTTTCAATACATAAATTCCGGGTTTGGGGGGTGCCCCCTTGTATAATACGCATCCAGAAATTTGACAATATACAGTCCACCTACCTTAGTTTACCATGCATTCACTTGTGTGTGAGCATGTGCATGTGTGTGTGGCCTCTTGGCATTTTGCAACGCCTACCACCTGGCTGTTAGCCCTAAAAGTGTACCCAGATGAATTTAAGCCCTCAGGATATCGTGGCATCGTTTTCGTAAAATGAGGATGATTGGAATGTCTACTATTTCATAGGATGTGAGGATTAAATAAAATGATCAAAGTAAAGCTCTTAAAGCAGTGGCTGGCACATAATAAACACTCACAAATGTTAGGTATTGTTATTATGGAAAAGCTAATTCCATTCACCCTACCTTCAAATCCACCTTTCCTATCATAAGACTAGGGCTACAGTTACATCAGAGTAAATAAGGAAAGGCAAAAGATAACATCTTAATTATTTAACTTGTCTAACGAAAGGCGGCCACAAAGATGCAGATAAGAGAATCCGCACAAGTAAAAAAGGTGCCATCATGTGAGTTCTAAGGGGAGGAGAAGGCGATAAGAGCAAACAAAAGCTGGGACAGGCTGGGACTTCTACTTCCCTGGAGCATACAGGACAACACTCTTACTGTCTTCAAGTGAAGGAGACCAGAATATGCCACTTTGATATTATTTTAAGTTCAAGTTACTAAACAGCCAGTGCAAGAAGGACATGCTGACCCTCCTTTGTCCTCTGAAATCAAAAGATAAATCTCCCACGTGAAGGTACCCTCCCTGGACCAAAAGGGCAGAAGGCATCCTTATCACCAGAGAAAGGGATTCAGGGCTGAGAAGGCTGTGTAAGCAAGCTTCATTACTTCATCACTAACTTGTTACCTCAAGCCCAGACCTCTTTGTTTTCCAATTCTCTGTGGGTTTATTGTCTCTTTGTCTAACAGGTACAAAAGCTGCCTGTTTTGGTCACTTCCAGGGAGTTTCCTATTTTTATGGGCTTGTGTACATACAAAATTAAATTTGTTTTTCTCTTGCTGATCTTAGTCAATTTAGTTATTAGAACGACCCAACAACATAGAAGGGGAGAAGGGAAAGCTTTTCTGTCCCTGTGTGAGCACACTGTTTGTCTTTCCTATGTGACAGAAAAGCCCAGGCAAGAAGTGACTGATGGCGACATAAAAGAACGGATTTTAATGTTATGAACACTAACTCATCTAATTTTCACATTGTAATCTTGTCTTGCCTTTGACAGATAGCTTATAGCTACAGCATCCTTTTTCTGTAGATGAGGAAACTGACTTACTCAGGATCACACAGGCATTCATGGTCAAGGCCAGGATCCAGACTGAGCTCTGCCTCCTTGGAATCCTACAATCTTTCAACACCAAGGAACCACCCTTTCTGCTAGCTTTCTCCCGACTTCACTATTTTTCTCAACCATCAACAGCATGAATCATGATTGCCTTCATTAAAACCATGTTTTCTCATTCCTTTAGATAAGATGGTAAACGTCCCTTTAATGTTTCCTGTACTAGCAAGGAGAAAAAGGTCAACATGACTTTTTGTTTTTAATTGAAAAGATTCTCAAGATGACGAGATTGAAAAACATGAAGCCTTGCTTAAAATACAGGGCTACAATCAGTTTGTGGAGATGTGCCGCCGCATCCTTCACGTGGCTTTAACACACTCGGGCCTGACAGAAAAGTGATCTACACATAAAGTCTGTAGAAATTTGTTGCGCTCGCGGTAGCCACTAACACCTGTTGGCTATCATTTAAAATGTGCCTAATCACAACTGAAATGCAGAAAGTGTAAAAATACACATTGAATTCTGATTAATGTGAAAAATCTCATTAATATTTTGTACTTATTGCATGTTGAAATGACACCATTTTGAATATAGTGGGTTAAGTAAAAAATACATTATTAAAATTCATTTCTCCTGTGTCTTTTTCCTCATTTCATGTGGCTTCTAGGAAACGCAGAATTACGTAAGTGGCTTGCACTATATGTTTATTGTACAGCCCTGGTAGAAGAGAGAGAGGAGTTTCATCCCTGGGTAGTGTATTTCCTTAAAATTTCCAAAAGGGAAGGTAAAAAGGCAGGGACCGAAGCGTGGTCCCAATAGGTGTGATCTGCAGTTAAATGGCTGCGGTGGACTGAAAAGGCGGGGGCGCCGCACCTTGGCTCCTTCTGCTCCTGCCCCGCCACGCCACGGACGCAGCAGGTGGCGGAGCTTCCCCCACAGGCCGCTCCCGGGGGCGCCAAGCAGCCCACTGGTGAGCCACACACCTGCGCGCCCCCCGAGGTGCGCGTCCGCGAGCCGGGGCTGCGGCCCCACGCCCCTCCCCCCGCGCTTTTACTTTCCCGGCCCCAACCGTCAGCCTCGCGCTCCTCTTCGGAGAGCCACGGCGTCGGTCGGGCCGCCTGGGGTAAGCGCTCCTGTCCCCGCGCCCGGCCCCGCGGCGGGCGGGACGGCCGGGTCCGATACGCCGCCTGCCGCGGGTCCTGCTGGGCCGCGGCCGCTATTCCGTCGCGAGCGGAGCGGCCGCGGCGGACGCGCCGGGGGCCTCCGGGCCGCGGGGGGCCGCTGTGACCCGCCGGGGCCCCGCAGCGCCGGAGGCGGGGTAGCGGGCTTCAGGGGCGAGTCGCCGAGCGGCGGGGAGCGGTGCAGGCGGGCGCTCGGGCGGTGGGTGTTGCAGCTGCCGTCCGCTTCTCCCGCGGCGCGGAGGACCGAGCAGGGCCGGCCGCCTCCCGTTCCATGAGGCCCGAGTGAGCGCGCGGCCCCTGGCGCCTCCCCGCGTCCTCCCCCCAGCGCGGAGCAGCGCGGCGCCGCGGCTCCGGAGAAGCAGGCGGAGCATGTCGGACGGTTTCGATCGGGCCCCAGGTGCTGGTCGGGGCCGCGGCCGGGGCCTGGGCCGCGGAGGGGGCGGGCCTGAGGGCGGCGGTTTCCCGAACGGAGCGGGGCCTGCGGAGCGGACGGGGCACCCGCCGCCGCAGCCCAAAGCCCCGGGCTTCCTGCAGCCGCCGCCGCTGCGCCAGCCCAGGACGGCCCCGCCGCCAGGGGCCCAGTGCGAGCTCCCCGCCGGCCCCCCGCGGCCGCCGCGGCCCGCGCCGCTCCCAGGTACGGAGCCGCGCCTCCCGGGGGCCCCCCGGTCCTCCGGGGCCCCCGCGCGCGCTGTGTCCTCTTGCCCCGCCCCCGAAAGCAGCCCCGAGGGCCCGGGGTTTCTGGTGGGGACGGCCCGCGCGGGTCCGGAAGGTGGCTGCGGGACTCCTTTGTGCGCCCCGCGGGGGAGGGGCCGCGCGCGGGCTCCGAGTGCGGCGGTCCCGGGAGGAAGTAACAAATCGCCGCCCCTTCCCCAGCCCTCCGAGGGGACATCTTGGGCGAGCACCACCTTCCCCTCCCCGACTCCTGTAGAGAGAGAGCAGCCCTCGAGCATCCGAGGAGGAAGCAAGTATGTCCCTGAATGAGCGAGGGCAAGTCTATTGTTCCTTTTCGCAGGCTCTCTGCACCTATCCTAGCTCTTGTGTAACTCCTAAAACACCAGTCCTTCTCAAATGGCTTTTCGCTGCACAGTAAGTTACTGAACAAAGGTATGTCTGCATCTAACGCCCCCCCTTTCTTCCTTCCTCAGAACAAGAGAGCCCCCAGGACAGTATTTCCCAGCAGAACTCGGAGTCGGCGATGGCTAAACCCCAGGTGGTTGTGGCTCCTGTATTAATGTCCAAGCTGTCTGCGAACGCCCCTGAATTTTACCCTTCAGGTTATTCTAATTACGCAGTGAGTACACCCTTTATTGCAACTCTAGGCTAATGTTGACTGGATAATACGCTCATTACTTCGTCAATCAGAGCATGCTGCTGTTCTCTGTACTGCACAGAAAAACCTGAATTCATTGAACTCAGGAGGAAACAAAACTGATTCAGGAATGTGTTTTTTAGTTGTATTCAGGGTATCAGTGTAAGTTTGAGAGTAGACTTTCTTATCTGTTCTGTTCACTGCTGTGTTCTCAGCATCTGCGGAGTCTCTCTAGGCTGGTAAAACTTGATGTAGGCAAGGACCACCCACCTTCAATTTATAAAACAAAGATTTTTGTCCAGACTTTATAGACAACCTGAAGAGTAGGGGCCTGACAAAGGTGATTTTTCATTTGAGTTTAGCAAGATAGCGGAATATTCACTGGTAGATTTAGGGTAAATCAAAGTGGTTTTGAGCCTAACTAATTTGTGTAGGTTTTTGAATGTTGAAAAGTACACTTCTGGGCTCTCAAAATAGAAGTGTTTCTGGTTCTAATTAACTCCTGTTGTGCAGAAATGCGTAGGGGTTTTTGATAAAGTGTTCAGGTAGTTATAAACAACTCATAAGTTTTCAGATTGGTCTTTGTCAATAACATACGAATTTTTAAAATTGGTCACATTTTTCTTAAGTACCAAGACAAAACAACACAATTGGGGTGGACAGAAAGGAATTTGTTCTGCTCAGTAAATGTGTGGTAACTGAATGCAGATAAGTGGGGCAGGAGCTGTTCTGGATTGAAATGACTAATAGTTGAGTGTTAGTCCTCCCTCTCCTACCCTCTTAGCTCTGCGGACACATAACACATAGGACAGTGCACAGAAAGGCTAGCTCAAAGCTTCAACACCCGGGCGCCCCCTATCCAAATCAAGAAAAGGAACATTATCGACATCCCCAAAGCCCCCCTCTGTCTCCTAATATTTGTTTCTCGCTTCCATTCAACATCAGAATTCATCCGTGCTGTGGCAGGTGATTGGAGATGACTTACTCTCATACGTGGCTCACTCCACCGTGCGACTTAAGCACAGTGCCGTGTGTCTGTAGAACGCTGGGGTAGCTTCCACTCTGGGGCTGTTGTGAATAGGGCTGCTCCTCTTGGCTGTGTCTTGGTGGTTATACACCTTGCTTCTGTGTGGTATATACCAAGGAGTGGAATTGCTGGCACCTAGGGTAACCAGCTTTGGCAGAGACTGCCTACCAGTTTTCCTGAGATGGCTCCTGTGGACGCTTGGAGAGTGTGATTTCCAGGTGCTCTACTTGCTCGCCCGCACTTAGTATTTTCTGTTTTTTAAGTTGAGCCATTTTAGTGTGTGTATGTGTGTGTGTGGTATCTAGTTGTGATTTTAATTTGTATTTACCCAATAACTAATGGTGGCACTTCTTTTTTGTAACTTTTTTTTTTTTTTTTGCTTTGCTTCCATATTTGAGAGGAAGTATGGAAAAGCTGTGTTCCATGCTTTAGAAACTCTACACGTTAGGAAAAAGCTTTGAGACTGGAAAGGGGAAAGTGTAGGCGTAGCAGACAGAGCCATTTATTTGGGTTGAAAGGAGCCATCCTGTCAAGTAGAAGTTGAGAGCAGCCTGAGTTCTTGCCAGAAGATTGTGTTTGGCCAGGGACGAAAGGAACCATTGGAGAGCTGTGAGCATTTGAATAAACTCTGAGGGGTGCTTACCTTCTGACAGTGTGGAAATCCCCATCTGTCTGACTCCCTGTTGACTGAGCTGTTTCATGACAGGAGGGATGGTGTTTTTTCACAGTTTTACATAGTTCAAGTGACTCCTGGGCTGGCCATGGAGCAGCGTGTTGAGCTGCGTCAGTCCACTTACTCAAAGCCACTGTCATCTTTAGGCATTCCTTGGTAACGTCTAACACGGCTGCCCTGCTCCGTTCTCCGGAATGGATTGCAAGCTGGCAGCCTGTGACCTGCAGGTGTGCCGCCTTTGGTCCTGTTTTTTTATTTTTTGAAACGATTTTTAGCCCTGGCTGGTGTGGCTCTGGAACGAGCACCAGCCTGCAAACCGGAAGGTCGCCAGTTCGATTCCCAGTTGTGGCTTGGGCCTGGGTTGCCCGGTCCCTGGTTGGGGGTGTGTAAGAGGCAGCCAGTAGATGTTTCTCTCCCTCCTTTTTTCCCTCCCTTCCCTTCTCTTGGAAAATAAATAAAATCTTTATTTAAAAAAAGATCTTTAATAAGTTACCAACACTTAAATTAGATAGTGCCCATCTGAATTTTATGGTTTCTCTTGAAATCATAACATCAGTCACACTGGACTATTATTTTGGTGAAACTTGGTTCAATAGAGGCAGCCCCTTTAGATGGAGTATGTGAGCTCCAATTTGCTCACTGGCTTACTTCATTTATTTGTAATACACCTGGATTTTATCAGCACTCAGGTTTGCTACCTTGCTCTGGTACATTCTCTGGCCTTTACCCTTTAACCATCTGTCAAGGCTAAGCGTTTTTTACAATCCCCGTAGTCCCCTGACTCTTATGAGAAGGTCTTGCTGTGAGGGACACTTCACCTTACTAAACATAATCCACAGCTAGCCACGTTCACTTCTCTCACTCAACAGTAGTTGAGTGCTTAATCCCTTGTCACGTGCCAAGGGTACAGCAGTGAACGAAGGGACAAAAATTCCTGCGTTTGTGGAGCCTCTGTCCTGGTGGTCTCCAGGCTTGGTCTCCAGATACTCCCCATGTCTGCTGTCATTAGACACGCACATCTGTTGCTTGGTGTCCTTGAGCCAAGTCTGCTTTCAAGAAAGCATGCTTTTTCTAAAAGCCAATATGATAGGATTTCGCTGTGCTTTCTTAACCTTTCCAAAACCTTAGGCCCTTTTATCTTCAGTCCTTCTAATTCCACTGCTAGAATTTCCTGCTCTCTCTGCCTTCTTACCAGTGAGTTTCTGATCCCTCTCCCTGGCCATTGCTGCTGCTCAGACAAATGATTACATCTTGAATAGTTAACCACAGTTCATTTATGAGAACCAAAAATCCCACATACATAGGAATTCATGGAGAATTTATTACGAGACAAAATCCCCTTCCCCATACACACACACACAAAAATCCCAGCTTTTTTCTAAGAACGTGCACTTTCAAGTTACTTCCCAGTTTTCCTTCTGCCTTTTCAGTAGTAACGTTCTTCAAAATGTAAGGTTATTCACGGTTGGTGCTGCATCTCACTGACTGTTCAAACCTCCGCACGCTGGTCCCCCTAATTGTACTGATACTGCTGTGGGGACAGTTACTGGTGCTCTCGGCTTTGAAATCAATGGTCCTCCCAACCCTCATCCTAGACCTTGTTGACCACAGGATGGTCTGTAAGGTTGAACAAGTCACAGTGCCCCAGGTCCTGTGCTAGGTGCCACGGGTACATTTTCAGTCTTTCAAAGGTCCCTCTTATTTTTGTGAGAACTGAACATTTGAGGTGACAATTTTTACTTCACTTTTCCTCTCTGTGCATGGTCTCCTGCAACCCCACAACTCTGGCCGCCGTTCTCTCAGATTTCAACCCCCGAAACTCTGCAGCCTTTGATGCTGTGAGTACCTCTTCTCATTGGCCAGTGGCCTCCATTGCCCACCTCGCAGCTCATTCCTTCCGCAGTCTCGAAGGGTCTTCTTTACCATCTCATTATCTCGTCTGCCCGTGGCCTACCTGTCTGCTGATAACTCGAAATCTAATTTTTCCTCTTAACTCCATACCTCGTTTCCATTTGTTTTGACCCCTTCTTAAGGCTCTCACTTCCAAACTCAGATATAAAGAATTCATCTTCTGCAAACCTCTCCTGATGTTTTTATGTCCTAACTGGCTGCTCAGGCCACAACCTCAGTGGTGTGTTGTCTCACTGTTCTCTTTCATGTCTGGACATGGCAATCTCGTTAGCTAAAGTACAGTTGACCCTCGAACAACATGAGTGGTACAGATGCTGGCCCCGGCACAGTCGAAAATCCATGTATAGCTTTTGACTCCCTTAAAATTTAGTGGTCCCTCAGTGTCTGCGGGGGATTGGTTCCAGGACCCATGTGGATACCAAAATCCATGGGTGCTCACCTCCCCTACATAAAAGGGCATAGAACAGTGCGTACAGTCGACCCTCTTCATCCCCGGGTGTCCAACTGCAGATTGAAAACAGAACAGGTATTTATCTGAAAAAAAACCCAAAACCTGCATATAGGCGGACCTGTGCAGTTCAGACCTGCATGCAGGGGTCAGCTGGAGTCGTGTCCGTTCCAGCGTCTGCGGGTCTGCTCAGCCACCTTTCGTTCCCACACTTTGGATTCGGTTCTCATTCCAACAGTGTATTCGAAGTGCCTCCCGTGAGGTAATGAGTTTTCTAGCTGGTATCCCTCTTAATCTCTTGTCACAGAGTTCTTTCTAAGAAAAATAAATAAAACTTGAATGTTCCTCAGTTTGGAAGCCATTTAGGTCTACACTGAAGACTGCAGAAATCAGGTACGGAAGAACTAACAAGTTCTGATTCACACGTGTTGGAGTCTTGTTTGTTCAGAATACCTGCCTCCTTTACCTAGAAACAATAGGCTCTGATGCCCATTCTGCTATATTCAGAGAAGCTCTACGTTCATCTTCAGAATTCACTTTTTTTTTGTTTTTAATCCTCACCCAAGGACATTTTTTCATTGCTTTTAGATAGAGAGAGAGGAGGGGAGGGCGTAAAGAGGGAGGGAGGGAAACAAACATGGATTGGCTGCCTTCTCATATGCGCCCTGGCTGGGAATCGAACCTGTGACCTTTCGATCTATGGGAGACAATGCTCCATTCAATTGAGCCACACTAGCCAGGACTCAAATTTTCTTAAAAGAGAGTTTTACCTATTAAAAAAAAAAGGCTAAAATTAATGATTTAAATTACTCATATATTTTGCCACAATGATTGGCATTTGATAGAAACCATTAGGAAATTAATACCTCCAGCTGGGACCTGTACACTTCCCACTTTTCTTTATCAGTAATAGTGGGATACTACAGGTCTGTAAAACTCTTAACTATATATCAAAAGCTTAACCTGGTTTTTAATTGTAAAATTCCCACACGTATGTGGTTAACATTAAACATATTACTTTATGCATGTATTTATGTGTAACTACTTTCACAATTTCATAATAAAGGATCATTTTTATAACACAAACTATTCTTTACAGGTCACTACTATTATCCCTTGTTTATCTTTCCAGAAGTTCATTACCTATAAGGCTCTTTTTTAAAAAAAAAAAAACTAATTGTACTAAAATATAGTTCTGTATTCTCTTTTCATTTAATGCTGTGTTGGTGATATGTCTGTATTGGTATTTGTAAATCTTGTTCCCTTCAGTGGCTATGTGATATTCCATATGTAGAGATATAAGGTAATGTATTTAACTACTTCCTTGCTGATGGATTGTTAGATGAATTTTTGGCGCTGAGCATCTTTGTACTAACGTAGAAATTGGCTTTTGAGCTTCTTTGTTGGTTATTTGTAGTACAGCGCAGTGGGTAAAAGACAGGTGTTCTGTGCTTGGTTCCAACTCTGTGACTGCATAGGTGACCTGGTCCTTCCTGGCTGAACCTACCCCAGCAGCCCCACCCCGGGTGCCCCCACTGCCTTTCGAGGCAGGCTCCCGAGTGTGTTTCCCGTCACCCTCCACGATCTCCCTGTCTGTCTTATGGGTCATTAGCTACCACCCCATCCATCCTCGGTGTCTGTGTCCTGGCCTTTCTTTCTCAAAGATGTCAGGCAAGCACCTATCTCCTTGGGGCCTCTTTCTGTTTCAGTTTATATGTTACCTCTTCAGGACCCTTCCCTGACCATTTTTTTTTCATAGTGTATCTCAATATCTGAATAATGCCCCCCATCACGGAATATCAGGTCCATGGAGGAAGACTTGGTCCCCTTTGTTTGTGGTCTGACTGCTCCCCGAACCGAGAGCAGTCCACGCCCAAGTGGTTCTGAATGAGTAACATGCGTGCACCTGGTGCCGTTGATGAACTCTAATCAGTTAGCGTGTCACCCCAGGTACCGAGAAGTAGTTTCTTGTCATTCTCCTTTTTATGCTTCTAGCCCTTTTAGGTATGACAAGGCAGTTCCATTTGGCATATGTTTCCGTTTTTAACTGGAAATTTAAAAGTTTATTTGTTGAGCACTTAGTGCCTCACTTTGTGCTAATCACTGGTCCCAGGGAATTTACTCATTAACTCTCTTAACTCATGAACTGGTAACCCTCAGTCACACACCTGTTTGTGATTCATGAATTTGAATTGTATTAACGTTAGTTTAATGGGTCGCTTAACTTGGGTTCAGTTGTGTGTGTGTGATCAGACAAACATATCATGTGTGAGTTTGCCTGCTCCTCTCAGTGAGCACTGGACGAGCGTGCTGAGGCACAGGAGTCTGTTAGGGTTTCCTCAGTGCCTCGTGGCATGTCACATACAGCTTGGTGTCTAGCGATAAATGAAAATTAGGCATCTCGGCCTCGGAGTGGTGGTCAGCATCAGCACTGGAGAAACAGGTTTCTGGGTCAGTGTTTCCACCAAGACTGTCCATCTCCAGAAAGGAGCTTTCTTTTCCTAAGGGAATTTTGACAAAAAGGTGTGATTTTTTTTTTTTTATCCACTCCCTGACTTAGAACTTAACCCTTTCTGTAGTCACAATTCTAATTCTTTCACATTGGTTTCTCATTTGACTCCTTTTGGAAAGGGGTCAGTTTCATCAAGCAGCATGGCTGCTGTTAGAGCATAACTGTTCAGTCACTTTGAACGCTTTCGGTGGGATCCAGGTGTCAGGATTGTAAGCTGGTGTTCTCTCTGCCGCCTTCTGCAGCACTCGCCTGCTCAGCCTCTTGCCATGAATTAAAAGGCTGGGAACTTCCAAAGGTGATAGTGGTGGAGACGTTAGTTAGAAACTACTGCTGTTAAGGCAGCGAAAAAGTCTTCTGCCACGGTACACTATGATGAAATTTTATAGTCACTTCACTGTACGTATTTCCCTGTCCTTGGGGATTAACAGATAGATGACAGACTGACTTTTTCCAATCGGAAATTGTCACATGCCTACCAGAGAATGGAGAATGGTATAGTGAGTCCTCCTGGCCTCATCAATTAGCTACGTGTGGCCATTCTCAGTTCTGTATCCCTGGCCCCTCCTCCCCTCCCACTGCAAATCCTGGGTCTTACTGTATCCATAAATAGATTAAAATCTTAATTTTGATATTGGTATTATAGCAAAACATTGGTTTAAACTTGATTTCCCAGCCATCTTGTAAATCCACTAGGGATGAGAAGACAATTCCCTACCCAACTAGATGGAACCATCTGTTACAAAATTTTGGCCATCAGACAAGGAAGAAGGATAGTTCACTGGACTTAATTTTACTGAAGAAAATAACATATTTTATCATATGAAGGATCCTTTAAAAAATTATCTGTGGGCCCTGACCTGGTGGCTCGGTTGATTAGAGCATTGTCACCATATGCCAAGGTTGTGGGTTTGATCCCTTGTCAGGGCACATGCAAGAGTCAACCGATGAAAGCATGAGTAAGTTGGAAACTCTTTCATATCATTTACAAAGCAATCATTTGTGCTAGAGACCTCTCGGCTTAAGCTACCTTATGTTTATTTTAGCCAGTTGCATTGATTCAAACTTTTTTTTTTAACTTTGTGTCTGTAGGACCCCTATGAGGATGGTTGTGAGGATTATCCCACTCTATCAGAATACGTTCAGGATTTTTTGAATCATCTTACAGAGCAGCCTGGCAGTTTTGAAACTGACATTGAACAGTTTGCAGAGACCCTGAATAGCTGGGTTACAACCGACGATGCTTTGCAAGAACTTGTGGAACTAATCTACCAGCAGGTAGGTTGGCTGATAGCACGTAGCATGCGATGGTCATCAGGCAGCTTCCCTGAAGCCCAGGGATGGCAGCTGTTCCTTGAGGGAAGACAGGTTCACGTTCACCTGCCTGCACACTCGCTGGCTCTTGATGGCTCGCGGGAGCTTTTAAGTTTGTGTTGTGCACGACTCCTGTCGGTAGACATCCAGGGCTGGAGCCAGACCGCAAGTTCACCTGTGTGGCCGAGGCTCTGAACAGGCAATTGGGAGGAGCTTTGAGCATTCATGAGGAAGGCCCCGTAAGCATCATACCTTTTCCCACCCCTTTCTGTTTTATAGGACCTGAAATTAACATTAAAAAGACCACAATCTTTTCTCCTAGATGTTGAATAATATACCATTATTGGAGTAGGGCAGAAAAAAGATGGGAGAATTTTCTTGCCTTATAAATGAGTCCTTTAAAAAAAACAAATCACAAAGCACCCTGTCTTGTTTTAACATTTCTGCTTGTATATAAAGCTTTCAACAATTTACATCTTAATTCCTTGAAAGTCTAATATCTAGATTGTTTCTTCATGCAGTTTCATTTTGGTCCTAGTGTGTTGTCACTGACACATTACTGCTGTTTTAAGAGGGGAAAATAGACAACCCTGGATTTTTTCAGACACTTAAGGTCATGTGAGACTGACCAGAAACGAGTAGGAAATGAACATAAATAGAGCCGTTAGTGTTCTTTAAGTCGCAGCTAAGTGCCCAACGTAAACTTGGAGCATGTGGGTGACTGTGATAGCGGGCAGGTTGGCATGTTTGCCACCGAGTGTCTCATTTGACTACCTTTTGTCCAGCTCGTTCTGGGTTGTTACTGGACTCCGTATTTTGTAGCCTGGCAATTTCCAACCCTTTGCATCTCCTGGCACACGTGAACAATCATTAAAATTCTGTGGCAGACCAAAAAATTGGTGTAACTTCGATTCATTCACACCAGATAGCTGTTGTTGTGGTCGCTGTTGTCATTTTTTTGACAGCCTAAGGGAAAAGAGGTCAGTGCCCCTGACTAAATAGTGGGGTATTGCATGTTTTAAAATTTCTTGCGCCACACTGGTTGAAAATCGTCCTAGCCAACTCTTCAGGTTTCTGGAAATGCCTGGGATTTTAGGAACATAGAGCCGCTCTGTTTGTCCTGATACCTACTTTCAGCCTCTAAGTGGATTGAAAAGAATGTGAGGTAAGAAAATGGAAGACTTACGCTTACTTCCTAAACTTTTCCTGGTTTCTCTTCTGTTGCGCTTCAGCTGTTCAGTAGGCCGCCTGATCGTAGTTCTTCAGGGCTGGGCAGAAGGGCGGTAAACAGACAAACTGGTGGCTGTGCTTGTCTCAGAGCCAATTCTTCACATATGTACTCAGAACTAAGTTTTAACATTCTGCGGTCAGTGATGCACAGATTTACCAATAGTTCTTAAATTTTTTTTTCTTTTTTTTAAAAAAGATTTTATTATTTATTTTTAGAGAGTAGAAGGGAGAAAGAAGGAAAGGTAGAGAAACATCAATGGGTTGCTTCTCAGCCTGCAACCCAGACATGTGCCCTGACTGGGAATTGAACCAGCAACCTTCTGGTTCACAGGCTGGTGCTCAGTCCACTGAGCCACACCAGCCAGGGCCCAACAGTTCTTAAATTTCATTGAGGGAATTAACTCATAGCAACTAACGAAGGAAGACCTATTGTGGGGAAAAAAAGAAAATGATGTTAAATATGCATGTTCAACTTTGATTCCTCCCCAAATACCACTAAAATGGCAATATGGGATTTTTGAAGGCCAAAAGCCCATAAGGATTGGTATGGGGAAAGGAGATAGAAATCCCAGTTTGGAGACTGGAAAGCAGGAGGGGTGAGTGGTAATGGACTTGCAGATCTAAATAAGTTGAATTTCAAACCAGTCAGGATAGCTGAGAATCTCCCTGATTTATGATGCAGAATTTCAAAAAGACCCTAGGATAAGGAATGAGGCAAAAAGATTGCTAGAAAATGTAAAAAAAATTAGACCTCTAGATATGTTTGCACCAAGTAGCCAGTTTGAAGTTTATTGTAACTGTTCTTGAGAAGTTATAAAGAAGGTACTCCAGCAAAACAAAGGAATTAAGCCAAGGATGAAGAAAGGGGACTAGGAAACGGGGAGTTTTATAGAAGTGTGTGTCATCCAGGCGATGGTGACGGGCAGTCCCAAGACAGTGGTCGTGAGACAGCCATCTAGGGGGCTGGCCTCACTGGGATGAGGCAGATGCTCCAGGAAGATTCCCTTGTAAGGTGAGCACAAGGGCTAAAAAATTTACAAACTAGTGAGTTTAAGAATAAATCAGTGAGAAGAGTATAAAAAACAAAGTACTAGGAAAAAATTAGCTGTCTGGGGAAAACAATTGTACGTGAAAGCTGTCAATGGAAACACAAAACTGATCAGTGAAATCGTGACATTACCATATTGGTAGGTACAAGTTTTGGAAACAGTGGAATGGCGTGAGGTTAAGCAGGGTGGAAACCAAACGCTCATCTTCCATGGTGGGAAGCTGGTAAGAAGTGGTGTCTCGGCTGAAAGATCACAGCTCATGCGGGGGTTAAAACCTTCGACCCGTGAGAACTGAAAGTGGTGGTCCGCGGGAGTCAGAGCGAGGTGTGGTCGGGGAGCAGGGACCTGCAATGACAAGCCTTGTAGAACGTCTGGACTTTAACTCATGTGTGATGACTTTTAAAGTAAGCCAGAAACAGTGCCAATAATGAGAAGAGTATAATTTTTAATTTCAAGTCTTCCGTGGTATCAGATGCACATTCATGATGTCAGGAGAAGCCAGTCTTTCTTGAGAAACATTTAGGGACCTGGATGAGCAAGGCAATAATTAGATGAAATGATCTAATAATTATAAAGGACTTAGGCCAGTGATGCTGAACACGCGACATGTAGCTGACTCGTTTACTCCTTCCTCAGTGGTTGTGCAACACTGGTCTCGTGCCCATTTTATACATATCTCAACGGGGAAGTTAGGTGCCTTTTCTAAGGTTCCACAGCCAGTGAATAGACCAGCATAGGGTCAGAAGGGCATCGGGCCGTTTGTTAGATCTAGACCCTGGTTAACTGCCTTTATGGCCTCAGCCAGGTCCCTTAACTTCTTAATATGTATTGTCTTTGCCTGACATTCAGTAGGGAACTCTGTTCTCTGATGTTTAAAAACTACAATGAAAGTTAAACTTCTTGAGTACTACTTTGGCTGTATCATACAGTCTTTGATGGGTAGTGTTTTCTCCCTGTCTTAACTGTTCTCAAATGGCTTATTTAATTTTCTCTTTACCCCAAGTGTTTTTGGAGTGTTCTTCAAGTTTCACTCTCTCGCATCAGGTACCATTAATCATCTCTTTAGGAGTCAACAAACTGAAGCTCAGGGAGGTTAGTGAAGTCCAATCACAAAGCACAAGGCCTGGGAATCTCTTTCTGCGTGACCAGATGCCAGAGTCGGTGCCTGCTGTTACTGAGAAACGTCACAGATCAGTAGTTTGGCAGATACTGTGATTCATAATTGGCACTGTGCGGCTGGGTACATGTACATATTTTGTGCAAAAGTGGGTTAGTATAAAGAGATAAGTGTCTATTTGCTTTCTGGTAACTTCAGGTAAATGATGGGGAGAACTTACCTTAAACCGTTTTCATTGTACTTGTTCTGGTTCTTGGTATGAGGTTGGGGGAGTAGAAATGGTTTTTTCCTCTCTGACATTGCCGTTGCTGTTTGTGTTTATGATGATGCATTTGTATCACACAAAACTTTCTCTTTTTGAAAGGCTACGTCTATTCCAAATTTCTCCTACATGGGAGCTCGCCTGTGCAATCACCTGTCCCATCATCTGACGATTAGTTCACAGAGTGGCAACTTCCGCCAATTGCTGCTTCGAAGGTCAGTGTGAATGTATGAAATGAAAGGAAAACTACTTTTAAAGCAGCTAGAATCCGACTGTTCCTTTTTTCCAAAGAGTGTAGAAAGTTGCGGAGAAGAGAACAGACCACGCTCGCTGTGTAATGTTAGAAGTTCACGGTTGTGTGTCTGTGTCAGCCTTTTTCTGTAGTGGTCTCTGCCTTTGGTTTTGTGCTTGGAAAAGGCTTTCCTTTCCCAAGTTCTTAAAAAGGATCACTTATGTATTTCTTTGTACTTTCATACTTTGGGTTTGAGCAAGGATCTGATTTATTTATTGCCATGTGTGTGGCCAGTTTTTCCCATACCACTTTTTGAATGATCCATTTCTCTATTGATTTGAACTGCTTGCTGCCTATATCACACTGTACCCTTCTGTTTGGGTTTTGATGCTGGACTTCCATTATTTTCCATTCATCTCTTGTTTTATTACCATACTTTTTAAAGGCACATTAGTTGTTTTCTTTTTTAAGATTTTATTTATTTTTAGAGAGATGGAGAGAGATGGAAAGGGAGGAAGAAAGAGAGGGAGAGAAAGAAACATCAATGTGTGGTTGCCTCTTGTGCACTTCCTACTGGGGGCCTGGCCCACAACACAGGCATGTGCCCTGACTGGGAATTGAACCTGTGACTCTGGTTCGCAGTCTGGCGCTCAGTCCACTGAATCACACCAGCCAGGGATAAAAAGCACATTAATTTTTTAAAGATACTTTTAATGGTTGTAAAATATTCCATCGCGTGGTTGAACTATACTGAAACAGAATAAAGATTCCAGAAGTCACTTCAGAGACACTTGAAAATTAAGCTTTAGATGAAGGTGGTACTTCAGACACATGTACGAGAGGAATTGTGCTGCCCACACAGCTGGCTGGCTAGTCGTTTGGGGAAAAACAAAGCAAAGATGGGCTTCTGTCTCTTCACACCAAAATATATTTCGGATATATGAAAGATTTGAATAAAAGTGAAACAGTAAATAGTAGTAGGGAAACTGGCAAACAAAAATCTTAGATTGGTAAAGCCCTTTTAAGTAAGATATGATACCCATAGGTCTTAAAGCAAAAATGAAACTTAATTACACATAGGGTGTAATATCTTGGGGGATCATAAATTTATGTGAACCAAAGTAAAAATAGGAAAATATATAACACATGGTAATGAGTTCATTTATTTAATATGAAAAGAGAAGCCTCTTAGGAATGAGTAAGAAAAAGACCAATATTTTAATAGAAATATTTGGAATGGCTCTGAATAGGTACAGTTTGGAAAAATATAAATGACAAAGTTTAAAAAGATAATTAATTTTCCCTGTAATTAAAGAACCACAAATTGAAGCTTCTGGAAAGATGTGAGAGTGGGCAGTTCTAGGGCAGGATGGCAGAAAGGCCTGCACACCCTCTCAGGGCTCCTCACCCGCTGTGCCCTGAGATGGGGCCGTGCCCCTGCCCCCACTCAGGGAAATTCTCACGTAATGGACTGAGCTGGAGTCCCCACTGGTTTTCAGAGCTTCCGAGTGAGTCTCCTCTGCACCCCTGGTTGAGAACCCCTCTTCCGACTCTTTTCCTTTTTGCCCCACGTGTGCTTCTGTAGTGCTGATATGGTCAAAGATGTTCACGTGGAAAAATGCTAATCGTATGAGAGAGAAGCAGGACATAGTGCATCACCTAACTTAAAAATATACACACACTTGGAAAAGGCAGAAGTTACCTTCACAGCAGTTATCTCTGGGTTGCAGTGACTTTGTTCTTTATTTTTCTCTTCTTTAACCTTTCCGAAATAAGCATGCTTTTATAATTGAAACTCTATAGCTTAAAAAGGTTTAGGTTCTTTCCTTTCACCTAGATAATCAATAATGTACATAAGTAGGTATTTGCTTTTGAACATTCATTCACCTGTCTTCATGTAAAACAGTCATAGCATTTATAAAACAAAAGGTAATTCATCAAAGATTTTACCTGCAAAGTCATAAAAGAAAGGACAGAAGAAGGAGAGCAGCCACAAGGTGCTTGGATAACTGGATGGCATCATTTAACTGATCCTTTCCATTACTGAACGCAGCGTTCTATCTGTGGGTATGCCAGCTTTCTTCCTGACGAGGAATCACTCTGTCGGAGAAGGTAACGAGCACCTTCTGTAGCCGACTCACGCAGAGGGTGGTGCTCGTTGGATAGAACCAGTGAGCGTTGGACTCGGCCACAGGGGCGCACAGTGAGCTCTCTTAGGGTTTATCTGCGGGTGGTTCATAAACTGATCCACGGGAAATTCTTGGTCAAGGAGTGACTTTTTTTTTTCTTTTAACAAAAAATGGCAACCTAAACTGGTCCTTCATGAATGAAAGCCAGTCTCCATAAGCTCCTCCCTTGATCTTTAAAAGAAGAACTATCAAGATCAGTTTTATAAAACACACAACTTTCCTGCTTATCACCACCTTAATAATGAAATAAAAAAACATTTAACACTAAAATGGTAAACACAGTTTAAAAGCCCATTTAAAACATTGGCGTTAGTAGCAGTAGCTGACGCCATTATTCGCTGACACAGGCAGTGACAGGCTTGTTGTGATTATTTTATTTTTGTTTATTTTATCCTTGCCCAAGGACACGCTGATTGATTTTAGAGAGAAGGGAAAGGAGGGGAGAAACATGGGCCAGGCTGCCCAAACCGTTGACCTTCTATGGGTCGACACTCCAACCAGCTGAACCACACTGGTCAGGGATTATTGTGATGATTTTAGAAATCTTGTAGGAATTTCGTCTGTAAAGCTCTAAGAATACAGTTTCTTTTTGTTATTTTATAAGGCAAATGGACCAAGTCGGGGGAAAATAAGTTATTTGACTCTTTCAGTCTCTATTAGAAATAGAGACCAAATTAATCGCTTTCTGTGTGTCTGTTCAGTTGGGGATTTTTCACCTTATTTCTCCTTCTCTGATTTATATAATGGAAATTACAAGGACAATGGGCTTAATAAGATATGTTCCAAAGTTAATATATTCAGAAAGAGCAGACCATTTTACAGAGACAGCTTGGTTTTGTAAAATCAGTGCCAGTGTATGTGAACCTCATAAAACTTACGTTGTTTAAACTTACTACAGCTTGGTCTGGTGGGTTATTTTCTACTCTCCTTACAAGTTTCTTAAAACTAAGCGTCTCAGTGTGGAAAGGTGATGCACAGTCTGATCTGTATAGTAGACACACTTTTTACTACAGAAGGTCTGGGTGTTGCTGTGTCAACTTGTCTCTACACTGCTTGTGGACATCCGCACTGGCAGATGGTCATCTTGTTTGACTATTCACAAGACAAAGATTTATCTTTATTAGATGTCGGACCGAATATGAACTCAAAGACCAAGCTGCAAAGGGGGATGAAGCAACTCGAAAGCGATTCCATGCATTTGTGCTTTTTCTGGGAGAACTTTACCTTAACCTGGAGGTGAGGACACATTTTCTTTGTTAAGTGCTTTTGAGAGCAGTGGGGTCTCAGGAAGGAGTTTGTGTTTACTCTCTGCCTTCACAGCATTAAGAGTGAAATGGGAGCGGGAGAACAGGAGAGAAGGAAAACAATGCTTCAGTGCCCACCACATGGGGGCGTCTGGGCTCGAAGGGGACATTTGTTTCCCTGTCCATGGGCGAGCTGCTGGGAAGTGAAGTCTCCCCGCACTTGTGCAAAGCCGTGGCGTTCGGTGCACATTTCAGCTTTTGGAATGTAGGCATTCATGCTTTTCTGAGTTCTTGCACCAGGAACATTAGCGCGTAGTGTGTTGACATTCACATGGTGGCTGGAAAGCAGCTTGACCTACAGAACGCAAGGCTTTGAGTGCGGAGGTGGGGGAAGGCTAGAGTTTCTGGTTTTTCACCTGATTCACCCAGATTAGCTCCTGGTCCTGTTACACATTAGTCTTGCACATGAAATGCACCTGTACAAAGTGTACAGCTAAACTTGTTTGTAAATTGGTGGTTCACTTGAGCATATGCTTGTTAATAGAAAACTTAAGTGTTGGGTATTACTTTGTAGTGGATTTGTGTTTTGACTGGTCTCAGATACAGGTTTATCTTCTTCAACTGTGAATTGAGGACTTACTACCGTAAACACCACTGAAAGACACATGACTCCACTACCAAATAAATGTGCATCCGTACATCTAAAGGCCTATGTCCAATCTCGGGCCTAATTGACTACCCCTGTTTATCACAAGGGGCTTCATTTTATAAAAATTTCATGTCTCAATCTTTTCCAGTTTGTTGCACAAGCCAGAATAAGAGCACCAATCTAAAATGTGGCTTGAATGGACAGCCGTTTTAAGAATGCCGTTGTGTTCCCCTTTGGAAGTACCTGTGCTCTGTATGTGGGGGAGGTGCGTTGGGGGGATCGTGGATGGTGGAAAGATCACACGTCCTCTGGGACCTGAAAGTCTTCCAGCCAGAGCCCAAGACGTGTAAACCATTATCATGCACAACCAGAGTATTTTAAACAGTTATAAAAAGCAGAGGAAAATTGTGTGTTCCCAAAAAAGGTGGTAGCTTCATAAACTGGAGGTGCTTCATGAAGCAACAACATTCAAGGAGACTTACATTATCCGGACTGTATGTTAAGTGCGATAAATGAAAAATTTTACCTATAGTTTACTAGTCTTGTTAGAAATGTAGTTATATGTAAGGTAAGTAATTTTGTGAAGATGTCAGTGTGTGTTCCTATGATATCTATTGTTTTAACATAAAATACCAACACTTTGTCAGACCATTTATATATCTGTATTATATTTTGGCATACTTGCTTTTACCATTTTCTTTTGTCCCAAAAGATCAAAGGAACAAATGGACAGGTTACAAGAGCAGATATTCTTCAGGTTGGTCTGCGGGAGCTACTGAATGCCCTCTTTTCTAACCCTATGGATGATAACTTAATCTGTGCGGTAAAATTACTGAAGGTAGGTTTTACTTTTCTTTCCTTGAAATGTAATTGTTCTTCTCCTTCCATGTATAATTAGGAGAAAGTATTGCTATTTTAAGTTAAATGTTGACATTTTACTTTCTCTGATTTAATATTGGAAAAGCAGTATATACTTGTGTAATGTAAGAAGCAGATTTTAGAGGTGGAAAGTGGGAACCCTTCACTCTACCTCTCCTTTCCCGAGCTGTAGGTGTGCAGTCCTGCTGTGTTGGAACTTGGTTTTTACCTCCTACCAAAGATCTTAGGTCTTCGTGTGGCACCGGTTTACTTCTTTCTGCAGTAGCTTCCCATGTTCCATTGTTTGCACGCACATTGTCTGTCCATTCTGTGGTCTGGCCACTGGGTTGTATTTCTCTAGCACTGTCAACAATCAGATCTTTATGTGCGGTTGTTTATGAAGGTTAAATTCCTGCGTGTAGCTTTGGTGGATCAGAGAGTGTGTGTGCCCTAATTTGATAAGTACAGATGCACCTCAACTTAGGACGATGGGGTGACATCCCACTAAGCCCATTGTAAGCTGAAAATATTGAGTTGAAAATGCATTTAATACACCTGACCTACCAAACAGCAGAGCTTAGCCAAGCCTACCCTGAATGTGCTCCAGGCACTTGTATTAGGCTGCGTTGGGCAGAATCATGTAACGCACAGAAACACAGCAGGCTCCATTTCTCACCCCCGCGGTTTCGAACCTCCCCCGGAGGCGTAGCTCCCAGCCACCATCCAGCATCCTGAGAAAGGACCGTACCATGTATCGCCAGCCTGGGGAAAGACCGGAATTCAAAGTAGTTTCTACTGGATGCTTACTGTTTTTGAACCGTTGCAACATTTTAAAAAACTATAAAAATTATAAGTCTACCATAAGTTGGGGACCTTTTGTAATGCCAAGTTTCCCTTCCAAACACTCAGCCGGAGGGCATGCCCACCAGCAGGAGTGAGCACACCTCTCCCCACCCACGCCCTTCTCGGGTGGCTGCGGTCAGGCCCGTGTGTGGTTTTGTCGAAGGTGATGAGTGAGAATGAAACCTCATTTCAGCTTGCACTTTCCTGATCGCTAGTGCGGTTAAGCAGTTCTTCATGTTTATTACACATTTTTAGTTTCTGTGTATTGTTTATATCCTTAACTCATTTTTTTCTGAAGTTTTTGTTTTAATTCAAAGCTTCAATATTTACTGCACTCCGCATGGATCAAAAAGTGCCGTGCTGATTAAAGTTATATAGCCTGTCTTGGTCATGCAGGGTGTATACCACATAGTCACTGACACACAAACCCTGTAATCAAAGTTGTGCTGTAGTGCACTAGTTTCTCTCAGTCGAGAAAAACCTGGGCGCTATGGAGCTACCTGAGTATTAGATGGTAGAGGACAAGCAGTAGGGAGTGTTTAACTTATTTAAAGAATGCTTGAAGTGCCACTAGTGTATTTTTAGAATGTCTGTAGTTTATTGAATTCTTTATTTTACCGAAATCTGCTTTTCTTCAGTTGACAGGGTCAGTTTTGGAAGATGCATGGAAGGACAAAGGAAAGATTGATATGGAAGAGATAATTCAGAGGATTGAGAATGTTGTCCTGGATGCACATTGCAGCAGGTAGGGGGGACACGGGAGGCAGGTAGTACACTTCCGGTCCTTGCTTTGTCTTGGGGGTTGTTTTTTAATCAGCTGCACTTATCAGAACAATTGACATCTTTCAGGTTGATCTACAGAAACATTTTCTTCAAAGGCATAATATTTTACCTGTGGCTTCTGCCCTCCTCACCATTTTTCTGTAATAATTCAGTAAATAGCTGGGTGATGCACTATTATAAGAAAGCATAGAAATGTTCGCAGGATGGCCACTGCCTTTAAGAACCATACAGTTAGTTACAGGGACAAATTTCAAGTCCGTTTTTTTTAAAAAAAGGTAAATTTGTGTCATTATAGGAAATGTCTAGAAAATCGAAGCACTGAATGTCCATGTTAAACTGAGGAAGCAGTTTTAGGGGTCTGGAGTGTTTTAGAGCCTGAGAACACCTGTGGTGCATATGCTGTAACTCCTTTTCAACCTTTGTCTGCAGAGACGTGAAACAGATGCTTTTGAAGCTTGTAGAACTCCGGTCAAGTAACTGGGGTAGAGTCCATGTAACCTCAACGTACAGAGAAGCAACACCTGAAAATGATCCTAACTATTTCATGGTATGCCAATGTTTATTTGTTAAATGTTGCTATTGCTTGAATTCAGTTTTGGAAATTTCTAGATGAGTTACATAAAGTTGTTCCCAAAATGTAATGCCCGATAACTTTTCATGGGTGTAGGGTCACATGGGAGCAAGCAGAGCAGGTAAATGGGAGAAACATGGAATCCTCCCGTGACAGGGTGGACTAGAAAGAGCCATCCATTGGCAGGGGAAATTGGCAAGGCTTGGGCTTGGGCGAGTATAGGATTCCAGGAAACAGTTTTCTAGAGAATTCGTAACAAAGCCCTGCATCTCAAACTTGAGTTGGCGTGTTTTCATGAAGAAAATAGAAATGGCTGCCAGGCCAATGATGCCCTGGAGCTCCCGACGTGACTGGTGTAAAGCAGCGATAGAGGAATCGCTCCCGTAACCCAGTCATGGAAATTCTTAAAGAAAAAGGCGGTGGGGAGCCGAATGTGAAACCACACGGCACAGCGTAGCAGCTCACCATGAGTGTGACGTGTCCGGCTCAGTGTGGGAACAAGAACTTGAGATGATAGAATGAAGTCTGAAAGCCCAGACTTTCCCAGGACACGATACGGCTGCTGGGAAGTCAGGGTTTTACTTCTCCCCGCGTTGCCTTGTCAGGTGCACGAGTGACACCAGCCAGGCTTCACTGATAATGTGCTTTTAGAAAATCGACTGAAATGATTACACACTATTATCCCTCTGTTTTATCCTAGAATGAACCAACATTTTATACACCCGATGGTGTTCCTTTCACTGCAGCTGACCCAGGTATGCTGTCCCAGTCACTTTCCTGGTTTTTTGGTAAAATGGTAAATTACAGAAAACCATACCCTCACCAGCACAAACGTAGCTTTTCGAAGAGTTCACGTCATTCTAAAATGCAGGGTAAAGGCTTGTCTGATACAGAATGTTCTTTGCGGTAACCACTTGGAACCATTTCGAGTGGAACATCTGGCTCTGTATATAGTGTCTTGTCACTCTAACCGTGAAGAATTAGAAGAATCCCTCTGTTAAATGTGACCGTTTTTATTTTGTATTTTCTCTAACATTTTGTTTTCATACTGCGAACTTCGAGGTGATTAGAATGGAAGGGAAAGATGGTTCTAATTCACTACATAGTTGGCAGCTTTCATTAACGTAGGTTAATATTTGCAGACACCAAGAATTGTGGATTTCGTTAATACTTGGTGGGTCAAAGCTAACAAACCCACACCCCTGTGAGCTTCCCCTTCCAGAAGAGGGCGTCTGGAGACGCAGTGCTGAATTACGGTGGATGGGACTGCAGTGTGAGCCACAAGGAGTTGTTTCCGTTTGGTACAAGCTACAGGCAGCTGATGGTCACAGTTTCCCCGTGTGTTCTCTCTGGACGTCAGGCCCCGACTGTCTCCACCTGTAGCACAAGGAGGCAGAGAGGACTGGCTACTTAGCTTTAAATTAAGGAACATTCGAAAAATGCAAAAACCACAAAAAACTGACCTGTTGACACATAGTCAAGATTAAACCAAGCTCATTTTGCCGTATTACTGTGTGCTTTGGGTCTTTTTAAAGAAATAAAACCCTACAGATAGTACTAAACCATTTCCCTTCTCATTGATCCTTCACCCCCAGGTTCAGGCCTCCGTCACTTCTCTCCCAAAGGTGATGTCTTTTTACTTCATATGTGTCTGTAAACTACTGGGTTGTCATGCACAGTAGTATTAACCCAGTAGTATCTTACTGTACAATGCCTTTTGCAACTTATTTTTGTTCAGTGTTAACTTAGTTATTTATCTGTGTTGATGGATATAGCTTCATTTCCTTTACTTTAAATGCCGAATAATACTCAGACCAAGCCGCAGTTTACAGACCCCTGCCGCAGGTGGTCGGGTGGTTCACACTTGCTCCTGCAGACAGTGCGGCACAAACTTCATTAAGTCCTTGTGCAGTTGCAGGGACTTCTTTAGGGTGAGGACGTAGAATTGCCATGTTATAGGCTGTTTGTGTCTGCAATTTGACTAAATGAAATTAGACTGCTTTTCAGGCAAGTAGACCACTTAATTTTTGCAGCATGTGAGGGCTCCTGTCTCAGACCTAATTTTTGTCAGTCTGATTGTATGAAATTGTGAAATTTTATTTTCTTACTAATGATACTGAATTTCTTTTCACGTTTCTGTTGAACTTTTGATTTCTTCCTTTGAGAATTGCCTGCCTGTGTTCCTTGCCCATATTTCCATTGGATCATTTGTTTTCCTTGTTGATTTGTAACTCCTTGCATAGCTTAGAAAGTAACTCATGGTCCTTTTCCCAATATGTGCCGTCTTCCCTTCTGTCTTAGCGTGGAGCTTTGAGTTTAATGTAAACTAAGTTACGTCTTTTTTGTGCTCTGTGTGACTTAGTCTCCTTCTACTATCAAATTCCATTTTCTTCTATAAATCTTTTATTTCATATTTAGGTCTTTAATCTGGCTAATTTTTATATGTGGAATACAGTAGGAATTAAATATTTTTTCTGTAGTCTTCATGTCAACAGGTGTTGAACCATCCTTCTTCTTTTAGATAAAATATCCCTGTGTTGGATACCATGTACCTACTCTGTAAACTGTCTTATTTCTCTGTCTACATGTGGATCTTTCTTCTCTTTGTTTGTCTTAACACTAATACCACATTCTTAATTATTCTGGGCTTGCTGTAAATCTTACAGTGTGGTAAGACAAATTTTCCTTCTTCCCTTATGTTTCAAAATTACTTCATTCCCTTGTGGTTCTTTGTCATCTCTGTCTGATCCGCTTTCCTGCCATTTGCTCCATCCACACTTTCTTTATGACTGCTGTAGTGTTTAAATACCTTTTTTCTTCACAAGAACTTGCGGCTTGGCTTGTAGGAGCATCTGTCTAGTGTGGGTTTTATACTTACTCCTGCTGGGAGCCACAGGTGTCAGAGTGGCTTGAAATAAGTTTTTATTTTCTTGTCATAGGGACTTTTTAAACATAGGTAGTGAAAATGTGAGGTGCAGGCTTATTGTTACAAACCGGAAAATGTGAGGTGCAGGCTTATTGTTACAAACCGTCCGGGGAAGCGGAGTACTCCCACCCCCACTCCAAACCCAGACAGACACAACCAGACTCCTTTGCCACTGAGGTGTTTTACTTTTTTTTTACCTGGTTCATCTTTTGCTGGAGCTGATCAGCCCTTTGAATGGCCTGGTTCGTACAGACGGAGGTGAGTGTGGGTGTGAATTCCATCTTCCTGTTTCAGTGGGCCCAGGACCTTTCCTTCGGTTTGTAGTCCAAGCTCATTTGCCACCATGTGGTCTACCCGCCTCCCAGCTGCAGTAATTGTGTGTGGCTTTCAGTTCCCTTCTTGTTTCTGTTGTCAGGAGACTTGATGTTTTTTGTGACCTCATCTGTACATTTAAAAAGAATGTCTTTCCTGATACCTCAAGTATTTGTTGCAGGAAGGTTTCATATTTCAAATGGTCTCCAAATTGCCAAAATTGATTGTCAAAATGTTGCTAATCCTTTAAACTGGAATTAAAGTTTTACAGCAACTGACAGTCTTGGGAAAACATGGTCTTTACCGCCAAATATAATTATATTGTGGTCTTGAAACCTGAGGTAGCTGTTGTTCACAAGAAACTAATTTTAAGGTAACAGTTTGAGTACACACTGGTCTAATTTTATTATTCAGTGGCAGGGACTCCATACAGACATTCTAATCTTGTAAGACTCAGTAACTGTGCCCAAGGCAGTTGGCAGATGGAGAGCTGTGCTATCACTTGTATTGCCTAGGAAGAGCCCAAGTGTACGGCTAAAACATTTATTAGGTAGCTACCTTCTAGCTGTCTCTAAGGACAGGGAAGAAAAGAAAAAATGCCGTGTGCAGAACCTTCGTTAGGGCCGCCTCCTCTGACTGGGGACTATGGGTCAGTAGCTGTTACCTGCCAGCTAGGTGGATGGCTCACTTCACCTCCTTTGGGAGGAATAGCAGAGCCGGAGCTCAGGTTATTTGAATGAAATCTGTCCTTGTGGAAGGAAAACAGGAGAACGGGGGGAACCTGTTCTCCCCAGCAAACTGCAGAGCTAGTGTTCTGTCTGGTGGAAAGGACAGAGTGTGTGTAGCATACACGTAGGCCAGGAAATGGACTCTGGTATGTTCCCAGTGGCTCTGACCTCCAGCCTGTATTTAGATGAAAGTACATATGATTAAGATTTATGAGCATGCAGAGGGGTAAAAGCAAGCCAATTAGAATGTCAGTTTTGTAAAAGCTCTTCTTAAGTATGTAATTAAGCTTACTCGATAGATAAACCTAGCTTACTGGTATTTAAAATTTGGTCTACTTAAATGTAGTGTCATAATACTAAAACATTCTTAAGAATAACTCGATATTTCATATGAAGTTTTCAACATTTAAATTTTTCCTTTTATTATTTTCTTTTTTGTAGATTACCAAGAGAAATACCAAGAGTTACTTGAAAGAGAAGACTTTTTTCCAGATTATGAAGAAAATGGAACAGATTTATCAGGGGCTAGTGATCCGTAAGTTCTCTTAGCTACTAACTTTATTTGTGAAATTTCTGTGCCACAGCTTATATACAGCGTTTAGACTGGAAAAAAGTAGATAAAAGAAAGTGCGTTTTGATCTGATGGTATTATAGTGGTATATATATTTAGTACTTGTTTACCTAAAATTTTCTGGTAATCATGTTGGAAACCACACAATGATTTTTAAAGTTTATGTGTAGTTGAGGGGAAAAACTATTAAAATGTAGTATACTGAAGCATAATTAGTTTTTATAAAATCCTATTATCATACCTAAGATTTTAAAATAATTAGCTCTAATACTGTAAGATCTTGGGCAAGTGGCTCCATCTGTAAAATAGAAGAACAGTGCCCTCCTCAAGTTTTTCTGAGAACTAAATGAGAAGGCAGAAGTGCTCGGGCCAGAGCAGCAGGCTCTAATCTGAGCCATTACAGGATGAATTAAGACTGAAGAAAGCAGATTACTACATAAAAATGTTTGGACTACCCTGGCTGGTGTGGCTCGGCGGATTGAGTGCCAGCCTGCAAACCAAAAGGTTGCTGCTTCGGCTCCAAACCGGGGCACAAGCCTGGGTTGCGGTCCAGGTCCCCGGTTGGAGGTATGCGAGAAGCAACCACACATGGATGCTTCTCTCCTCCTCCCTCCCTAGCCCTCTAAAAATAAATAAATTAAATCTTAAAAAAAAAATAACTTTAAAAATAAATAAAAATCTTAAAATGTTTGGACTGATGGGAAGATGTAAGTTATGGTCCTATCCTCATATTTCCAGTTCTTACCTGCCACTCTTGGTAACAAAGAAATTTTTGTTACATTACTCACTTACAGAGGGATGGAGAGCTGTGAGGATTAGTCCCAGCTCTGTTAACGCTTAAGGAATTTGGACGAGTTGCTTGGGCTCCCTTCTTCCTGAGCAGTGGGAGGGGTAAATAAATCTGAGATTCAGTTTTTCTCACATACCTTCTCTCATTGCGTGGGTTTTAAAAAGTAGTGAACCACTTTTATGTTCTCTCCTATCTAGTGACATTTTACATTGTAAGTCAGTCTGTGGTCTTCTAATATAGTGCCGTACTTATAAACTAGTTTAACGGTAAAAAGTACGGGTCTTTAAGGGCCTAAGCACACGCACAGTTAGGGAAGTTCAAGTTGTTCTTGGGCTTTTTAAGATGACTATGGGAATTCAGTATGGATGTGTATATATTAAGGCCTTTGTGGGCACTAAACTATGGAAAGCCTAGTTTTCCATCATTTTAAACTACTGAATAGTGGGAAAAAATCTGGAAAGTAGCCTCTTGCTATGAAAGCCTGATTCCCAATGGATTGACTTACGTTGTCATTGCAGAAATACCATTTCTGATGTTACGTAGTCATGAAATATTAATGCCTCATTAGAGGGGGATGGTACACCTGAAATATGTTCTAATTTTAGTGCAAGTGTTAATGAGCTAAATTTAGGAAATTAATATCAGTCTTGAGACCCCAAGTTTATACATAAAACCTTTGATTTAACTTTTAGATTAAGAATTTAACATATGTCTAAAAGTATAACAGAATCTTCAACAGAAGGAACTCAGTCCAGTGTAAAATTCAGCGCACCATATTAAGCATGTGTTGTCTGAGGACTGACGTTTAACGTGACTTTAAAGAGTTCTTGCGGTGTTAAACTCAGCCTAGGACAGTTACGTCAGGTACTTTCATTGTGGCTTAGTATCTCAAGACACTTTCTGCATCAAACACACTAAACTTACGCGTCATCTTTGCTTTTTTCATAGATACTTGGATGATATTGATGATGAGATGGACCCAGAGATAGAAGAAGCTTATGAAAAGTTTTGTTTGGAATCAGAGTGTAAGCGAAAACAGTAAAGTTAAATTTCAGTGTATCAGTTTTATAAAGCAGTTTAGGTTAAGGTGATTTAGCAGAACACAGGACAGAAAGAAAATTGTGTCACTTATACCAAATTAAGGATGTTGAGTTATGTTACTAATGTATGCGACTTTAATTTTGTTTAACACTATCTGCCAAAATACACTTTATTCCTATAACTTAAAATGTGTATATATATAAAATAGTTTATTATGTACAGTTAATTCCACTGTTTTGGCTGCAATAAAATTGATTTTGAAATAAATAAAATGTTGAAAGTAAATTTTGCTAGCTGGTTAGAAGCTTATCCTTTAAATTCAGCTTTTCTTGAGGGAAGTCTTAGTCTGGAAATACATATTACTGCAAAAATGTAGCATCCTTTTTGGTTAAGTATACAGCTTTCATTAGCTTTACATTTAGTGTCTCAGTGAACTGGGTTTCAAATATGAATCAATCATAAAAATCTCTGGCAGTAAAGTCTTAGAATATATCATTAAGTGATTTACCTACCCAGATGTTATTTGATACCAAGGGCTTTTAAAATGTCATAAAAAAAGAGTTAGAACTCCCAACTAAACAACCAGGATTCTTCACTGAGGATTTATTGCAATTCTAAATTGTTCAACTTTTTCACCTATAACTTCATGACTCAGAAGCCTAGGACATTATTCTGCTTTATTTATAAGGCTTTCTCATTTTTATTTGGTAGCATGAGTTGCATTGACTTTTTTACTAGAGAATTTTGCTAGATCCTTGTCACTCAGTTTTCATCTCCTTTATAATTGATACACCTCGAGGATCACTTTTCTAATACTTTTGCTATAATGTGGTGCCACCTTAGTCCTATTTTTACCTAATGTCAGAAATCTTTTTCCAACTAACTACAAGTAAAACTTGTGTACAAAAGGATTGCTTGTAAATATGCATGTAAATAGTTCTGTTAATAACCCCACTGGTCTACATTTGGTACACCTGTGTCTGCTACTACAGTTGGCTTTCTCACTTTTCTGCTTGTTTGTTCAGTCTGGATTAAAATTAGACTTTGAAAATAAAATTGAAATGGTTTTGTTTTCCCTAAGTTTTTGGAATGGTATCCTGGTTTTTTAAAGACTTTGTGTTGAACTTTTTTATATGACATTATAAAATTATGGTTTGAAATCAGAAACTATACTGGTATAGAAGACAGTCTGTCCAGTGTCTCTTGAATAAAAATTCGGTTCAATTACTAGTTGGAAAAACTGGCAAGTGTAAAACATTAAAACTTTTAGATTCTTCATTGTAAAAGAAGTATACAGAGTGAGGCAAAAGTAGGTTTACAGTTCATATGGAAAACACTACAGTAATTAATAAATAATAATACAAGAATAAACTGTTTTGTGTACTCACAACTGTAAACCCACTTTTGCCCCAACTTGTATATGCAGTTAGGGTTTTTGGAACTCGTAATAGTCAAACTTTTTTTTCAGAATGGCTCCTGGAATGTGGCTGTTACCTTAATCTGCAGTTCTCTAAAGTGGGTGCCCACTGCAGGTGTACCTGGGGGCTGGGGAAGGAGGTGCGGGAAAGGCCTGGACATGAGGCCGGGGGCCAAATATATGCTAACTGAACACTTCAAACTTGTAGCGTTTGCCCTGTGAATAACATCCAGTTTGTCCTTTTGTCCACTGGCTCACTGTCAGTCTACCCCTGCTCCTAACAGCCTCCAGCAGGGTCAGCGTATGTTCCAGTTACTGGTGCCGCTTAAAAAACCACTACAACTTAGTCTTCGTACAATAAGCATTTCATTATGCTCATGGATCCTGTGCTTCCTATTCTACGATGTTGGAGGCCTCAGCTGGGAACACTAAGGACCTGGGTGTTGGGGTGGCTTGAACAGCTGAGGTGACTAGAAGACATCACTGGACGGGGGTGCGGGGGGTGCAGATCCCAGAGGACGCAGGAAGAGCCTACAGTCAGAAGCTGCGGGCAGCATTACCTGCACTGTAGTCTCTTGGTCCAGTTGCTAAGGCCATATCAAATGGGGCCATCAAGCAATGTGTGGCCATGTTTTAAAACTGCAACAGTCCATAATTAAAGGAAAATTTGGTCCTATGCTGCAGTCGTTGGCCTTTAGGAGTGACATATCTTACAGAAATATGAGTCAGTAAGTCTGATGTCAGGATTGTTCATTAGTACAAGTCTGCAGAGAGCAAGGACACAGAGGAGCCAGTGAGTGCCATAGTCTTTTGACAGTGAAGTGCAACTCCCGGTCTGAACCTGGTGGTCAGGTCATCACCTCAGACCCTCTGTCTTTGTGTTCTCAGTGCCCTTCAGCCAAAGACTACCAGGAACACACCTGACCCTGAATGTGCTGGGTTTAGTACTTGTAAGGCAGAAAATACACTATGGGGAACTGTGCATTGCGTCAGTAAGAAGTGTCAGAAACAACCGATTACAGGACTTGAGCTTTGATGGGGTAATTCAGGAGAGGGTCTAAGCAGGGGTGTCCAACCTTTGGTGTCTCTGGGCCATACTGGAAGAAGAGCTATCTCGGGCCACACATTAAATACACAAACACAAAAACCGATGAGCAAAACAAAAGGTTTTAAGTGAATGTATGATTTTGTGTTGGGCCACATTCATAGCCATCCTGGGCTGCATGTGGCCTACAGGCCACAGGTTGGACACCCCTGCTACGTGTTATTAGAAAGCAGGGGCAATTCTATAATTGGCTATTTTATTAAATCTTATTAGGGAACAGACAGGTATAGATGGAGTTGTAATCTATTTTAAAAGGCACATTTAGCAAGAGAGGAGGAAACTTGGCTTGGTATGAAAGTAAAAAGTCGTCCAGGACTGAAAATGGACTCAAACTGAAAAAAAAAGGAAGCCCTGCTGTTCATCAGGCCAGGAGGACAGGCACAGAAAGCCAGCCGGACTTCACAGGAAACGTTTCTTCCAACTATAAACTGTCACCATGACCCCTTCTTTCTCTGTGTGACCCTGCTTTGTTATCAAGAACATCTCCAGACTTCTTTGCTGTCCCCACCCACCTATTCCTAGGGACACCCAGTGACTAGACTGCCCTCAGTCCTCACAGCACCCACCCCTAGTTAGTCCCTGCCTCTCCTAATCCTGCTGCAGAGACAGCACCCAACCCAGAACTGGTCTCCCTTTCCTAGAGCTTCCGCAGCACCCTTCCACAGGAGTCCAGACCTCCCTGCCACCCCCAACTCCCACTCAGGCTTCTCTGCAGTGTGCCCCTGGCTTGCAAGTCAGTATGATTTTGTCCAACTGCAGGCTTGAGCCTATAGTGGTCTTTAGCTGATGTAATAATTTAAGGTCATGTGTGCTACTGCCATATTGTCAGCCTAACAAGACGCCAAACCTGGAGGAACCTACACTGGGGCTGCAGCCAGACAGCTGAAGTTCATAGTTCTGATAGATTTGTACCCCTGTAAATTCAGTCACCACCTTCATTTAGGCTGTCAGCACTGCCAATAATTTTACTGTTTCTTTATTCCTTCTTTAGACCCTCTCTATCTGCTCCATGCCCTAAATGATGACTCGCTTCACAGAAAAAAAAAAAAGGCCGCAGACACATGTGTACAAATGCATCTGCATTCATTTCGTCCCTCCTCTTCCTGTACGGCACAGGTGGCACACGAGGCCCGCAGGCCGAATCCGGCCCTCCACCTTGTTTCTACCCGGCGGCAGCGCCGAGCTCCTTGCCTCTAGTTAAGGAATAGTTACATTTATACAGTCCTAAAATTACATTCAGCCCTTTGAAGGCAACCGTGAGGCTGATGTGGCCCCGGTGACAATGAGTTTGACACCCCTGCTGCACAGGAAGTACTGCTCCTATGAAAGGTCAGTTTTTAATACGCTGAAATCCTATCCTCACTCCCATGAGCTCTATTATTACTTGGTCTGTATTTTTTATATCTCCCCATTGGCTCTTTTGCACGAGCTATTGAACATACCCCCCATTCTTCTCCAACTACTGTCTCTGCTTCCTAGTCAGATTTAGGTGTCATCCCACTTGTTCAATTTCCTTCCCTCTTCAAACCCACTATAGCTCTGCTAGAGACCAGTGACCTTCACGTCACTAAATCTAGTAGATGCGTCATTCTTTAGCTTGTTCTCCAGGCAATGTCTGACACTGTCAAGTGACACCAAACTTGAAAACCTCCAGACACCTCGAGCACAGAAGCTTGCTTTCTAGTTCTGTGCTGTTCCTCAGGGCTTTTGTGGGGTTCTCTTCCCTCACCTCATCTGTACATATCAGCGTTTCTGAAAGCTCGGTCCCTCGACATTCTCTTCTCATGTCACATTATTCTCGGACCTCAGTCAGCAGCTATCAGGCCACGGTGACCTCCAGATTTGTTTGCATTCTGATTCTGCACCTTTGCTAACTTAGACATTTCCACCAGGAGGACTTACAAACTCGAAGTCACACTAGCCCCCAAGTTTGCTCTTGCACCCCTCCCCCCCCCCCCCCCCCCCACACACACTGATGGTGCTGCCACCTAGCCATTTGCACCAACTGGAGAACCTGGAACTTTTAAACTCTGACCCTCCCCCTCAAAACACCACACTCAAGCACTACCAAGATTATATAGTTGATCTAAATATTTCTTGGAGCTGTGCTCTCCATCCTTACTGCCCAGTCTGAACGGCAGTCTCTCTCCTTTTTTTCAAAGGCCTTCTGTTGGGCTCCCACATCCGCTCTTGCATCCTACAATCCATTGTCCACTCAGCTGTCCCAGGAATATTTCTAAAGTACAAAGAGCACCACAAAACCCCTGAGTTGTAAAGAGAATTTACATCTAGGAGGTTCTCAGACACTGGCGAGAAAAAAGCTGGGAGAGGGACAGGACCTAAGTTACCACTGTATAATAGAAAACTTTACCAAGGTTGGGGTCAATGGACATATCAGACGTTTAAAAACGGAGATGGACTTGAGGAGTTAGATTCCCCACCCCCTTGGTGCTGCCACCTTTGCTCAGAGCCCTTGTAACAGTTTACCATTGCTTTTAAGATGAAGTCTGTATTCCATAAATTCATGATGATCTTGCCCTGCCTACCTCGTAGCCCCCTTTCAGGCTTCTGTGCCCCAAAGACCTGCTCTTTAATCCTTCCTAAACCCAGGCCGTCACCTCTGCTTCAAACACTTCTCTTCGCCTGGCTACTCATCCTGTGGATTTCCGTGGAAGTAGTTCCTCGGCCCAGGTAAGGGCTGCCACTACGCGCCGGCACAGACCGGCGCGTTTTATTCTCGGATCACTTCCCACGGCTCCGGTCAAATCCCTGTCTAGTCGTTTCTTCCCAGTTAATCTCTAGCTCCCAGCGTCGACCCTGGGCCCCTTCCTGCTTCCTCCCCAGCGTGCCTGGCACGGAGCAGTTGCTCCGTAAACACTTGTTTAATGAAAAGAAACAGAGCAGTCAAGCCTACTTGCCATTTTAGATACAGTGCAGATATGAAAAGAATTTTCTGACACCAAATTAGAAGAAAAGGTCACGCTCTTCATGAACAGCCTTCCTGAGCAGCAACCGGCGGCCGGTTACTTAAAGCAGCGCGGCTGCACCGGGGCCTGCCCGCGCGGTGATCGTGGCCGCACCGTTAGAAGGCTCATCCCCTACGGCTTTCCGACGGCGCGGTCGAACCACCTCCGTGCTGAGGTACCGGAAGTAAGCCCGGAAGGGGAGTCGACCAGACTCCGGACTGGGAACCCCGCAGACCTTGTCCCCACTTCCGGCCCCTCCCTTCGCTGGGAGCGCGAGGGGGCGTGGCCCCGGACGGGTCGGTAGCCGGGGCGGAACTTCCGGCCTTCGGGTTTCCGGAGTGGGAAGCGGTTGCTCCAGGGGGCGGGAAAGTTTGAATCATTGTGATTTGCCTGTGTTTTTTCCCCGGCGGCGTTGTCGGCGCTGCCCGCTGCTCCAGCTGATCAGGCCTGGCAGACGCTTCAGACAAAACACTCTCCCTGTGGCCTTAGGACCCCGCGATTGTGGTTGTTTTGTTTGATCGGGAAACATCGCTTGTTGGTAATTTGTTAAATTGGAGAAAATTTCCTTGAGAAGCAGTCATGGGCTGGCGCAGACGCTGCGGTCGGAGCTTTTCGGCAAGTTAAAGTGCAAGGGCCGTTGATTGGCCTCGGTTCCAGGACTTTTCAGCTCGGAACTGCTGTGTGAGTTGAGAACGTTGTTCACTTTGGTGAACTTTGCTGTCACTAGACATGCATTTTGAAGGTTGAGGTCGCCCTGGCCTGATAGCTCGTTTGGTTGGTTAGAACGTCCTCCTGCTGCCGAGGTTGCGGTTCCCGGGTCAGCGCACAGGAAAGAAGCACCCGACGAGTGCATAAATAAGTGGGACAACAGATCGGTGTGCCTCTCTCTTTCTTACCCCCTTCCTCCCGTCCTCTGTCTAAAAGAAAAAGAAAAATGAGATTCCTATTGATATCAAGAACAGTTGTGGCTCAAAAAAATAGTAACAGACTTGTGGCCTTTTGATCGTTAAACATACTCAGACGGAAGGTGTGCTGGGTGTTGAAAGCACAAACAGGAAAGAGTAAGACAGTTATGGCTAGAAATGTGGACTGGGGAAGATTTGTGATGTGCCTGCAACTTGAGACTTACGTTTCTTGTGTATGCTATTTATTAAAAAAAAGTTATATCTCGCCCTGGCTGGTGTGGCTCAGTGGATTGAGCGCTGGCCTGTGAACCAAATGGTTGCCAGTTCGATTCCCAGTCAGGGCACATGCCTGTGTTGTGGGCCAAGTACCTAGTAGGGGGTGAGTGAGACACAACCACACATTGATGTCTCTCTCTCTCTCTCCTTCCCTTCCTTCTAAAAATAAATAAAATATTTAAAAAAAAAAAAGTTATATCTCCCCCGCTCAATCCACTGAATCACACCAGCCAGGCCTTCCTCCTTTGTGTATACACCTGTTGTGTTTTTCCCCTGAAATAGCAAGTAGACATCATATATGGGGCTATTGATGTTTATTGCCGCATAACAAGCATGTAAATGAGTGATGTAGAGTGGTTGGTATGGGCTTGGCTGTGGACAGTTACCTATGACAGCAATCCTGGAAATGGATGGGAGAGGGAAGAAGCTAGAGAAAGGCCCCACGTAGTTGCAGGGACGGAGGGGAGCGTTGACGGCCTGAAACAGAGGAGGAGCCAGGTTCCTGAGAGACAAAATGAACAGGACTTGCTACAAGAGTGTGGAGGGAAGCAGTCAGAAGTGAAATATTGCTAACACTGAGCTGCATTAACTCAAATTGCAAATCCAAGAAAAACAAGAATCTTAGACCAGCTTGGGCACTGAAGGGTGGTATGCCCGTAGACAAAAAGCAAGAACTTTGAAATGTGCTTATTCTTTCATCGTTAAGTAAGTATTTATTTCACCCTTATTATTTTCCAAGTATTGTTTTAGATGCCAGGGGTACAATTCTGACTAAGACAAATGAAGTCTCTGCTTTGATTGCATTCGTGTCCTAGAGGGAAAAGACAAAATTGAGTAAAAAGGTAGAATCAGTTCTGAGAGTGAAAGTTAAAGAAAAAGAAAAAGGAGATTCCTATTGACATCAAGGACAATTGTGGCTTAAAAAAACAGTAACAGACTTGTGGCCTTTTGGTCGTAATGATAAGGCTGTGAAGGAAGAGGGTGACGTGGACAAAAGGTGATTGGGAGACGGTCAGGCCTCTGAAGGAGTGACATTTGCACTGAGATCTTAATGGTGACAACGAGCCAGCCATGTGATGAGCCAGGAAAAGGACACATTAGGCAGAAAAAATAGCGCAGAGGTTCTGGGATGGGGGACGGCTTGTTTTAAAAAACATGAAAAAGACCAATGGAGTGAGCACTCTGAACAAGGAGAGAACTAGGAAAAGACATTTCGAGAGGTAGAGCGGCCGGATTGTGTGGCTTAGGTTAGGCCATGGTTAGGGATTTGGGTCTCATTCTAAGTGCAAATGGTAGGTTGTGAGCCGGGGAGTGAGGTCTCACTTTTACTTTAAAGGATCCCTCTGGCTCCCGTAGGTAGACTGAACGTGCGGGAGGTGAGTGTTGAGAGTGAAGTCAGGGGCTGTGACAGAAGTCTGTACTTGTTGGGAGTGTCCGAGTTCCATCTGGGCGTGCTGAGCGTGGTTTCTCGGGACAGGTGCAGGGGGACAGGCGGAGCCGGCGGCTGGAAGCTCAGGAGAAGGGTCGGGTAGGTGTGGAAGGTCTTCAGAGAAATTAAAGTTGAGTGGATCTCCTCAGGAGAGATCCTACAGCTTGGCATTTACTTATACTCTCACATGGTCCATAAACAATTACTAGCTAATCGTATGCAACGATTACATACATTGAAAGGGGGTAAGATTTTTTTTAAAAAAGCAAGGGTGGGCATAAAACTGACAGGAGTGTATATTATTAGCTAAGAAGTGAAATGGGGACTCAGGCCAGGCCTTGCATCCTTGGTTTAAGGGAACGGTGAAGAGGAATGATTACACTAAGAACAGAGGTAGACTTAGGGGGCAGTGGAGAAGCTGTGGCAGCCCCTCTCCCCCTCTTCTAAAATAAAAGGCAGAGGAAGAGAGAGTCTGCTACAGGGCAAGGTGGACAATGCCGCCGGAAGTTGGCCAGTTTGCTAGGAGGAAGACGCTGGGGACCGATGTGAAACGGTTTCAATAGCGAGGTGGACTGAAGCCTGATGCACAGTGAATGGACACTGCCCCTTGAGAGGTTTATTGGTGGGAAACGGGTAAACTGGGGAAAGTGGTATCCACGGAAATTTATTTTTTTCTGTCAGGTGAATCTTGGTCGCCTGAGTAGTAGAAGGAAATAATGTTCTAGAAGGAGACGCAGTGAGTGTTAGAAAGGAATCGTATTTATTGAACTCCTGCGAGGTGACATTCACAATACTAGGTACTGTCATATGTTTATCTCATTTTAACCCTCACAGCAGTCCTGTTACTATCCCCATTTCACAACAGGAAACAAACCACCTGAAGCGTGCAGCTACTACGTGGTAGACACAAACGGAGCCCAGCCCTCTAATTCCGTTTCTGTCGTACCTACATGGAAAGCATAGGTACAGGTAGTGAGTCAGTTAGAGGTGGAGGAGAGGAAGCTGAAACCAGGGAGACCAGGATGAATCTAGGACCCGAGAGATGAGTTAGCTTGCTCTGTAGTGACACGAAGATACCTCCTGAATGCCAGGCCAGGGACAAGAATCCAGGTGTTCTTTTAGACCTAATAGTTACTTTTGGCCGGCCTTTTGCACTGTATTACAGATGATTTCCTGGATTCTTATTGCAAAGGTGGAATTTACTTGCTATTGGAAATGAGATGCTGAACATTATGATATTCTGAAATTGAACTTCAGGACAAGTGAAGCTCCTAAAATGATGAAGGCAGTGATAACTTGGTGGGCTGTCTTTGCCCTCTAGGGCTGTACCCATCCTGGAGTAAAGCTTTGGGGGTTAATCAGGGCTTTCTGTTAAGGATGTTAATTTCAGATCATTTAAGTGTGTATAGTAAGATAATCACTTTTCCTTCATTAAAAGTAAATACAATGGCAGTATGTTTTACTTATGTTCTTAGGAAACACATCAGCTTATTTCGATACAACTTTTGTACATTAAGAGAACTGTCTGTGCTCCTGTTTCCTAATTCCTCAGTCTGCCTTGGAAGGACATTTTACCCATAATAACAGTGATGGCGGCTGAGGTGCGAATGGTACTTTATGAGGACGATTCAGTGCAAGTACAATATGTCGACGGTTCCAGACTGCAGCTTTCTCCCTGTGGCTCTGAATTTTTGTTTGAAAAGGCACCTCCTGTTTCAGCACATCCTTTAGAACAACCAGAAATAATTCGTCAAAGGACACACTTTGTTATTAGCACTTACCGAGTAAGTAAAGATGACACAAACACCACTCTTTTTAGTACTAAAATGTTGTGGAGGTGGCCGGAATACGGGAAGTGATCAGTATGCTGGATTGCTGCCATACTAAATTTATTTCCAGTAATTCTCTAAGGTTACATTTGTGTCTTTTTGTAGGAGCAACTGCAGCGAGCCCTGGATTTTCGAAACTCTTTCGCCACTTGCCCTTTTTTATCTGAAAACATTATACCTTCTGAAAGAAAAAAGGTAATTTTTTAAACCTCCATTTTGTAAGATTTGAGGACAAGTGATTAGAATGGGTTTTTTAATATTTAGTCTTTTTCTCTATGACACTTGGAATAGACATGTTGCTATAGGATGCATAGGTTTTTATATTTCACCAGACTAGGGAGTTTTCATATTTTATATATTGAATGAGACACAGAAGTTACATAATTCATTACCCTGTTTTTTTTCTTTGTAGCCAAGGATTATACTCAGAACTTTTCAGATTGGTGACTGTTTGATTGTTGGAGGTGTGAAATTTCAGAAATTATGTGGACATTTTTAGTAGCGTATATGTAGTTGTTTTTAATATGTAATAGAGATGTGTAATTACTTATGGGCATACAAATTTTGTTCTTTTGTTTATGTTCTATTTTGAACTTGGAATAATAATTGTAGCTATCCTTTGTTGAAGGTTTACTATAGGCCATGAACTGGGAGTGACATTAAAAATATTTGATAACACCAGTATGCCTTGGGGTACCTGCTGATCAAAATGGGTGTCCAGCCAGTGAGAAAAGTTGTAGTGGCTGGATATGAGCTCCTTTTCACAGGTGAAAGAACTAAGTCTCAGAGAGCTTACCTAACTTGTCCATAGCAGTTTTCTAACTGGCCAAGTGACTGGCACCCAGTCTGTCTGAAGCTGCCCATTAACCACTTTCCACGACTGTCACGATTTCCTGTTACATTGTCTCATGACAAAGAAGCCATGAGAAACTGTGAGCTGTAACTTAGTCTACCAGGCTGTCTAACCGCTATGTCTATGGAGTCATTTCGCTCATTTACATTGCGTGTCCTGCTGGTGCTGCAGTAGGGCATCAGGCAGTCAACTCTAGAAGAGACAACTTTCTGACCCACCATACTTACAGCTTTGCCGTCAGTGAATACCGCCCTTAACTTTAGTGTACTGACACAGCACTGAAAATTCAAGAGGCTTTCTTGATGATGGTTTTTGTAAGTTTAAAGTTTTACGTCAATGGAAATGGAAATGTCTAGCTGTTGGCCAGATGAACTGACTAAAAGGCTGTCCTGTGACGCCTGCTGTTTCTGTCTGACATGAAGCTTCACAGCCGGCACTGTGACCTGTTACGAGTCTGTTTGCTGTTGGTCAGCATCCACTGACCTTTGAGTAATTCCGTTGTTAAAAATGTCACTTCTTGAGTCACCTGGAATTTATTTAAGTGTATGGTGTGCCAGGTGTGATCCAGGACAGGTACTTTAGTCCAGGTCATAATCCTTTGAGATGACGTTTCCCAAGTGCTCTTCAGTAATTCAGTACGATTTATTAAATAATTCTCCCTTCTCCCTTTTGTTTTGAAAAACTTGTTATCACATGTAACATTTTTTAGATATATTGAGTCTATTTCTGTATTCTCTGAGTTGTTCTATCGATGCTTTATATGCTAATTTCATACCATTTAAGTTATGATTGCTTTTAATATAGTACATTATAGTGCTAGTCTTCCTTCATTTATAGTCTTTTTTATTTTTAATTATTTTTTTAAAGATGTTGTTTACTTATTTTTAGACAGAGGGGAAGAAGGGAGAAAGAGAGGGAGAGAAACATTGGTGTGCCAGAGATACATCAATCCATTGCCTCTCACACACCCCCTACTGGGGACCTGGCCCACAACCCAGGCATGTGCCCTGACTGGGAATTGAACTGATGACATTTTGGTTCACAGGCTGGCACGCAGTCCACTGAGCCCCATCTGCCAGAGCTATAGTCTTTTTTAGAGCAGACTTTTGGGAGGGGCTCAAAATCTTTTTATCTCTGATTCATGTACATCTTAAGCAAAAAATATGTCTAATACCATGTATAATTAGGATGATCTTTTCTTCTTTTCTCTCATTTTTTATCAGTCTGTGTCTGTTTTACCGCTCTAAAGAGATATATCAAATATTCTGTGGGAAACCATATGTAGGCTGACCCCTGGATCTCCTTTTTCATTCTCTCTAGGTAGTAAAATAAACTATATGAGCTTTCTTACACAGACGTAAGTATCAAATGTATGAAAAATTTGGTCTGTTAACAGTAAATACTGACCATCTCTTTTTCTCCCCTCGACTCAGCGTGTCTTCCTTGACATCACAGAAGTGAGGTGGCCCAGTCTTGGTACGGACGATGGCATGGTGTGGCTGCAGGGTGGCACTGTGAAAGTAGCCTCTTTAGATGGTCACGCCTACCTCTGCCTGCCCACATCTCAGCACGAATTTACAGTACATTTTCTGTGTAAAGTAAGCCAGAAGCCAGACTCATCTATAGTCTTGTCAGAAAAAAATAATCAAGCCAAAAAAGATAAACTGGTTGAAAAAGCAGGCAAAATCCTTACATGTGGAAGCTTACCAGGACAGAGAGTGGAGAATAAAGAAAATGAACTTCACTGTCAGATCATGAAATCCAAAGAACCTTTGCGGAAGGAGCGTTGTGTATATGGAACCAAGCAGGAAGAGGCGCTGCCCCTGCCTGGCCCGAAGCACACGTGTGTGTATGCGTGGGTAGAGCAGCGCTGGTCTGTGGCCTCCTGTCCAGAGGAGTGGAAATACCCTCTGTCTTTAGCACTTCATTTTCGTAATAAAATCCGCAGTTTGTCCGGAACTGATGTAACTGTCACCCAGAATGCAACTTTAACTTCTGATGTTTCAGAGGAGAGAGGAAAAGAAGTTTCTGTTCTTCCCAGGGCCCTGTTACTCAGCTGTCCTGTCCCACACCTGCACAGGTAATGGCAGAATGACTTCCTTGGCATAAAGCTTTTGTCAGAACCAGTCCCCCTAAGGGTAATTTTTCTTTCTAAACTATCTGATTTATAAGGACAGTTCATTCAGTTCACCCAAATTCTGTTTAAAACCGCTAGTAAATAATTTCCCTAGCATGTGTTGGGCAGGTTTTTCCACCCTGTGTCCATGGAGTGAACATCCGGGGAAGGCCGCCTGTGCACCAGGTGCTTTGTTCTGCACAGAGACAGAGATGACTGAGACACAGTCCCTGCTTCTTAGGAGCTTATAGTCTAGCGAGGTTCACTGTCATTGAAAAGATTGCTTATTTTTTATTTTTAGTTTTTATATTTATTGATTTTAGAGAGATGGAGAATGAAACACCAATTTCATGCATTCATTGATTGATTCTTACATGTCCCTGGTGGAGGATCAAACCCACAGCCTTGGCGCATCGGGGCTGCACTCTAACCAACAGAGCTACCCAGCCAGGGCTGAAAAGACTATTCAAGTGTGGTAAGGGAGGGCCTGAGGACTTGCACAGCGCTCTGTGGGCACATCCACTGCCACTCAGTGGAGCCTATTCCCTTGATTGCTGCAGACAGAGCTGACAAGTTTATGATCATTGGTTCTTTCTGTCATACTTGGTCTCAAAGGCCATCCCTGTCTTTGTTTGACTGCAAATGTGTCCATTTTGAAAAGGAGTGACATGGAGAGGCTTCGGGATGGCTAGGTGTAAACCTTTTATCTCTACTAAGAGGTGCAGAACCTAATGGTGATAGACCTGTAACGTGAACTTTGTGTAAGCAGTGCAGTAATAACGACAGTAGGTAACACCAAGTGCTCACTGTGTGCTCGGTGTGGTTGTACTTTTCCTGTTTCCTGCCCAGAGTAACCCCATGAGATAATGAGTACTGTCTATCTTCACCCCATTTTGTGGAGGAAGTTGAGAAACAGAAACATTAAACAGCCTGAGCAAGGTCGCATAGCTAGTACTTGCAGAACTGGGATTTGATCCCAGGTAGTCTTTTGAATATATATTTGTAATTTAAACACAATGTGGGGATGGTTTTCAGGCTTGTCGTGGTTATCTAGTTAAGATATGAAAATCCAGTATTGTAAGTATGCATCAGAAGAGATTAATGCTTCTAAATCAATAATGTTTTAATAACTTGCCACTGGCTGTAGATTGAAATTCATTATCCTTAATCATGGCTTAATAGGCTTTCCACGACCTGGTTCCTTCCTATATCTGTGTCCCCCACCCTCTCGCTGAACTGGACTTCTTGCTGGCCCTGAAAAGCTTGCTCAAGCTTCTGTTGCCACCATGCCTGCTCTCTCTTCTGCCAGGAATACTCTCCTAACTTAGGTTCATGTCCAAGTCTCCGTGTACTTCCTGAGAGTGATGATCTCAAAGTCCGGAGACTGGATGAGGTTCTCACACAGCCCTGTAGCATTCAGAGGTTCCCCTTTCTTCATGCTCACTATACCTTCTAACGTCACAGCAACCGTGTCTGCTTTTCTGGGGGTTACACCCCAGTGTACCTACAGTGCCTGGCCCACCATAGGTACTTCAGTAAGGATTTGTTGTTCGAATCCCAAATTTTAAAGGTTGGTAAAACTGTTAATTTATGTAATTGTGCCGAAATTCAATAATGAGATCATTGACAATGCATGAAAAAATGACTCATTTTAAAATTTAATAAATATATTCCTTTTTACTTTTTTGATCTAATGAATTAAGCAAGAAATAACTCCTGTTACAGTAGCACTATTTTGTTGACTTCTCGAGATAATTGTGTTGAGTAACCGGAAACAATGACTTGTATTTGATCCTTCACAGGTGGAGTTTCTGTGACTCACTCTCACTGGGACAGTCTGATGAAGACGAGCATCCCCACCCTGAACTCGTGAAAGTGGTGTGGCGCAAGGGCGTTACGTATAGGTGAGGCGCCTGTGTTGGAGCTGGAGCCACTCGGTGACGTCACAGGGGAGACAGGCCTAGCCCTGCAGATAAACTCCAAGAGGATACAGTTTTGTGGGGGCCACCGTGCTCCTGTGTTTGGGCCTGAGATTTAAAGTTTAAAGTCACAAGACTGAATTATATTAGGGCACACAGGGGTCTTGTTACTAATTCACATTAACCATATTTGCAAGATTTTTGTGACAGCTCCAAAGGCAGCGAGGGATTAGTTTTGCTAGTGAATGAAATACACATGTCAGCTGTTTAGGACACCCCTTCCAAGCCTGGGGGATCTAGGTGTCTGAATTAGTCCCAGCAGAAGGTTGCCTGGTGAGCATGGAATGAGAGGTTAGAGAGCTTAGGGGAGATTTCAGCCTGCATTCACTCAGCAAATACTCACTGAGCGGCCGCTCTGCCCACACTCTCCCATTGAGTTTTCCCTCCCTCTCTAGTGACTGGAACACTAGTTCTGGCCAGATCTGGAGGTGACATCTGTAAGTAATGCTGAAGAGTACTGCAAATTGTTTCTTCTTGGGCTCTCTTTTTCCTGCGTGAGGACCCACTCGCTTCTGACAACATGTTCTTCATACATGTTTCAGTAAAACTGACTTGGCTTAAGTTTTTATACCTGATGTGACTGACCTCACCTATCAGATTAGGTATTGACTTTACTAGTTCATCATTAAAGGGTAATCTCATTTGCTGGTTCTAGAGTGTTGTATTTAGCTCCCAGGCAATGAGTGTTGCTTTGGTGACCATCACAGACCAGCCGCTCCGATGGGGGTACCAGGGTGATGAGACAAGATGCTTTGCTTCCAGAAGCTGAGCTTAGTTACTGAAGTGGCTATATCAAGCAGTTCTCTGTGTTCTATTTATTCTTCTGCAAAAAATTCAGTTAGCTGGCTGGTGGTACAGAATATGAAATTATCCATTGCTAGATGGGTAAAAATTCATCTTTGTTTTTGTTTGATAATTAACTTGATGCATGTTTTAATCTCAATTAGAAAAATATTTTTTGAATGATTATTTCTTTTCCTTAGACTTACCCATAAAAATGTGAACTCAATAGAGATTTATCCTGGAGATGGATCTGTTTTCAAATCAGAAGGAGCTTATTTTGGGAACTTTTTTACATACTATTCCATTCAGGAAGGATCAGAAGAGGTGAGCTGACAATGAGGTCTCAAGATTTTTGGTACATAGCTGTTTCCAAATAATTGTGGGTCTATATGGTATATTTGATCTTTATATAACATAGCTTGCTACTACTTAGTCTCAACAATTAACATAACCTACTGCCAGCATTGGCACAATAATTAT
>VMDR010003098.1:0-77711 GCA_007922815.1 Macrotus californicus | reverse complement strand
AAATTAATGTGGGGGGAAAAGGTCTTTAAGATAATGAATCTTCCTCTCCATGAACATGGACTATCTCTCCATTTATTTAGGTTGTCTTTAATTACATTAAATAAAAATGTAATAATTTTCTTCTTAAAGGTTATGCACATCATTTGTTAGATTTTGTCCTAGATATTTTATTTTTATGCTGTTACAAATGGTATAAATGTGATCTTTAAAGAATTCCATCTTTTAACTATTTTTGGCAGTGTATAGAATATAATCAATTTTGTATCAATTTTGTATTGATCTCAAAACCAGCAACATGTATTATAAATAGCAAACATGTATATAATCCTCACCAGGTGCCAGGCACTCCTCTAAGCCTCTTATATGAATAGAATTCATTCAATCTCACAGTGACTCTGTGAAGGAGGTACTGTTATTATAACTATTTGCAAATGAGGTAACCGAGTTCCAGAGTTCGGAGAGGTGAAGTCAGTTGTCCAAGATCATAAGCGGTAGAGCCGGGATCCACACTCATTGTCTAGTATTCTGGGTTATAACCACAACGCTGTACTCACCTCTTAACCTGTGTGAACCTCTTGCGTTAATTCTAATCATTTGCCTGTTTCTGCTCTTAGGTTTGCCATGAAAACAACAAAAACAATAAATACTTTAAAAATCAACTAGAAAATACATGTTTAAGGCCCTGTTAAAGCAGGGCAAAAAGTGTGTGTGTGTGTGCGTGTGTGCGTGTGTGCGTGTGTGTGTGTGTGTGTGTGTGTGTGTGTGTGTGTTTTGGAAACCTCACGAAGAGCAGCTTTTTCAATGGATATGGAGTTCACAAACCCTTGGGACTGCTGTTAGACTTCCCCGGGAGCAAGGAATTTCAGGCATTGCAGCTCTAGCCAAGTCAGGGCATCCTCAGAGGGGCCCGCAGGCTCCAGGGAGGCCTGAATGGGGAAAGAGGCCCAGGGCCAAGCCCAACAGAGTGTCAAATGACAGGTCTGCTCCTACCCACCCTGCACCCCCAGATTTGGGCTGAATCAAAGGGCCATTCAGGCCCCTCCCTTTCACAGACGGGGGCCACCGTGGCCATCCCCTCAGGCTGAAACGCTGCAATCCCACAGGCTTCTGCTCCCGACAGTCTTGTGTTTGAAACCACAATATACTTGGCTCTGGTTTTACACACATTACTTTTCTAGTGCTGGAAAAAAACAAAAGAAAGAAAGAAAGGGGGAAAAAAGGAATCAGAAGAATGAAAGTGAGAGGTCCTGAGCGATGGGAATTCTTTCTCCAGCCCTAGTGAAAGAGGTTAATAAGTGGAAAAATAAAACCACTCTCCGTGAAGGGTCTTTGGGAGGGTTGGCAGGCCACAATAATTAAAAGCAAATTAAAAGGCTGTATCATTCATTCCGCCTCAATCACCTCTCAGCTCTGACAGGACTGAGTATGCTTCAGGGCAGTGGGGGAGAGGGAGGGGGACTGGTTCTCCCAGAGGAGGGGTGGTACTGATGAAGAAGTAAGAGTACCCACCTATGTCTCTCTGAGGCATCCCAAATGCTAATTAATGAATTAGGGAATTGATTTAGAGATAATCTTCCAAAACCTCACTACAAATTGGACATTTGTTGACACATTTCAAAGGAAAGTTTTCTAGCGCTTTACATAGTATAAAAACAAAACAAACAACAGGAACAACAAACCAACCTTGGGTTTGGGTCATCTTGAATGAGTCACTTAAGTCTGTCTGGCTGTTCGTTTCCTCTCTGTAAAATAAAGGTACAAACTAGATCAGTTTTCTCCTAACAATGCTCTCTTGAGTCTTCTCTGAATCCTGGAACAGGTGAAAGAAAGGGAAATGGAAATAGTAATGGAGCAATTTAGCCCATGTCTGCTTCTGCTATCTTTGACCTCAGACCATTTCCAACACAACCTGGTGGAGCAGTTAAATCCAACAACCCTGTTCCTGGGACAGGCTGACTCTGTCAACAATTCCATTGACTCCGGGGAGTAGAGTGGCTGCCTCCGCATTGGTTTGGTCCTCATGGCCACCTTGTAGGAGGCGTGAAAGGTCCTTGCTAGCATTATGTCTCTCTCAAGGACACTGAGGAGACTCGAGACAATGGTCTCGGAGGTGAGTACCCACGGGCACTGGGCTCATGGCGTTGGAAGGTAGCCCTGCAGCCTGTGTGGCACTAGGATCCCTCAGATCCACATCTCCATGTTCGCTTATGCAGGTACGATTTTGCGTCAAATTCTGCAACAATTTCCCTGTGAAACCTTTCTTGAGATCCCAAGTTGGGTTAGGACGTCATTTCTCTATGTTTCAAAGCACCCAGGTTATTTGCTACCCTAGAAATTAAAATTGTGAGTGCTATTGCCTGCTCACCCAACCCTCCTGCACCCTTTCTCTGGTCTTCAGGTCAGCCATCAGGTTTTTCAGTAGCATTTCCTAGGACCTAGCAAAGTCCCTGCAATACAAAAGTGATTCTGTTTTCCAAAATTAGCAACAGCATTGTTTCCAGTTTCAAGTGTTCTTCCACAAACTCTCCACTCCCTATCAGGAGGCAGAATCTATTTCCCCTCCCCCGAGATCCAGGGTCGTGGAAGGGCAGACCTGGGGGCCGTTCCAGTGAACACAGTGCCGGAGAACACTTAATTTCCAAGGATGGATAATGATAAGCAACAAGGCTTCTGCCTGATGCTCCCTTCCTTGGAACTGTTGACATTAAACAATTGGACAGTCAGATATTTTTTCAGCAAACTGGGTTTATTCAGAAACACCAAAGGATTTTAATTCAGGACATGCAGTCTAATGGTGAACCATGTGAAAGCCCAGAGAAAACAAAGGAGGGGAATGCTTTTTTGTGTGGACTTGGGAGGGGCTGCTGTAAATAAGGAGCCCATTGGAGAAAACGGAAAGTTCTAGTTGCATAGTGACTTTTCATTGGCTGAGCTATGGCAGTCTCCCATTGGCTGAGCTGTTACTAGCGAGAGGGAATCCCTTCTTCTGCCACCTGAGAGAGTGAAGTAGTGTCACTTCCTGTGGGAGGGGCCAGGTAGGTCTCGTGCTGTTGGGGTCAGTGGTAGTGTTGGGTGAGTGACCTGTAAGAGAGTTCTGTGTTTTAGAGTCCGGATTCCTTAAAAAAAATTTTTTATTCTCAACTGAGGACATTTTTTCATTGCTTTTTAGACAGACGGGAAGGGAGGGAGAGAGAGAAGCATCGATTGGCACCCTCCCATATGCTCCTGGAGTGATGGGAATCGAACCTGCAATGCGCCAACCAACGGAGCCACACTGGCCAGAGCCTGATTCCACTTTGAATGAGGTTTCTCTTTATTGATTTTCACAGGACATTCACCCTGGAAAGCAGCCACCCGAGTGTGAGGAGGAAGCCTAAACTGAACCATGTGGGCCACGAAGACGCCCCCAGCTGACAGCCGCTTCCACCAGCAGGTGAGTGAAGGAGCCTTGGAACAGTTCCATCCTCCAGGATTCCGGTCTTCCAGCCGGGGCCTGAGCCTCTGGAGGCAGAGACAAGGTGTCCCAAACTCTTGACCTGCAGAATCTGTGACCCTGAGAAGTCACCGTTGGTGCTGCACCACCCAGTCCTGGGGCCCTTAGGTATGCAAACTTCGTAATTGGGACAGCGGTCTATGACAGACTGAACATGGCCGTGAGTGGTCGGCCATGACTTCCATCTCATCCCCGGACCCGCTGGAATGTGGAGAGAACTGTTCTAGGAGATGGGCGGGAGCATGTTGCATTCCTCTGAGGTTTAAAGTATAAACATATATTCTACAGTAGATATGCTAAGATTCTTTTAAAAACCAAGCCTTGAAAAGACATGGAAGAAATTTAAATGCATATTAATTACTAAATGAAAGAAGCCCATCTGAAAGGCTCACAGGTGGTGTGATTGCAACTAGTATGACATTCTGAAAAAGGCAGAATAATGGAGGAAGTAAAATGTACCACGCGTCACCAGGGGCCAGGCAGGAGGGGTGAAGAGGCCGACCACGGGGGATTTTTAGGGCGCTGGGGCTATTCCATGGGATACTGTAATGGTGGACACGTGGTGTCCTTTGTCCAAACCCTCAGAATGTGCGGCCCCGAGAGTGGACGATGATGTAAAATACGGGCATTGCGTGTTAGTGATGTGTCCACGTTAGTTCCAGATTGTCACACATGCACCATTCTGCGAACGATGGCAGGGGACCTGTACTTGTGTGGGGGCAGGGTCTACATGGGAAATCTCTGTGCTTTCTCTTCAGCTATTTCTTTCTTCCCACTCAAATTCGCTGTGAACCTAAAACTTCTCTAAAAAATAAAGGCTATTTTTTTAAAGGCTCATTTGAATATAAGAGCCTAGGGGTTCCTCCTTCCCTCTCCCCAAACTCCTCACCAATCAGCGGTGCTATCCTGGGTGCTGTTGTTAGGGTTTGCTTCTCTGCATCGGAGCTTAAGAGTAAAGTTCGACCCAGTACATCAGGGGTTAATTCTTTCCTTCCTTCCTTCCTTTCTTTCTTTGGTGGAAGCAAGTTATCTGGGAGCTGATCTGTTTCTAACATAATTTAAGGAGTCTCCTGTTTTTGCCTTGAGTGACAGTGAACAAATTTGAGCCTTAAAAGGAACAGAACTAAAAGAATGGCTTAACACGAGATTAAAACAAGGACTCCAGGGCAGCTGGAATAATGAATTAAGCATTCATTATTCTTTGTTTCTCTCTTTAGCATGTATTAATTAGCAACTGTTTTCCTGATAAAAATTTCAGTAGGATCATCATCCTTGGTACTGACCAAAATAAATGTGATGTTTAATTTTGTATTTTAATTAAAACTAAATGTTAAAAAAAATAAAATGAGATGTTGTAATTGGGCTTCCTATGTCTGTTTGTTTAACAGGTTTCTCCTCAGAAAATACAGCAGGAGACCACATAGCTCCCAGAGTGGTTATTTGGATGCAAAGTGATTGCACAAGGCTTTCAGTTTTCAAATGTTTGTAATGATGAGCATTAATGTGTTTGGTTTAAGTTGTCTTTAATCTGGTTTATATGCGTGTGGGTATGTGCACACACTTGCTGAACACCTTGGAAGAAGAGTGATTGTCAGTCTGTTCCACAGAGCCTCCCACTGTCCCTGAGAGGGGGTCCTGATAGCGGATTTGCTGGGCTGGGGGTCTGCAGGACAGGGAAGTGTGTCGCCGAGAGCCTGGGCTAGCAGGAGGCAAGTCTGAGGGCTGTTCCTGTGAGGTTTTTCCCACTGAAGTGATTACAACAGGTAGAGTCTTTTGATGAATTAAAAATAATGTATTATGAGTATGCATTGGTTAATTAGTTTTTTAGTTTTATCAGCGTTCAGCATGGACAGGGATTAGCAGGTCAAATGGTTTTATGAGGCTTCTGTTGAAGGCCAGTGGTCTGCTACTCTCCTTTTCCGATCCCGATTTCCTCTCCCCAGGGGCAACTACTTCTTTTTCTTAAAGCTCTTTCTTGTGGCGTTTGTCTCCATATTTCTAAATTATGCTTATGTTGGTATTTTTCATATCCTTATTTGTAAAGTGAGTTTAAAAACCTCAAAGTTCAATATGAGCATTAAAGGGAATTAATTCAGAGAAAGCACTTTTGAAAGTGCTTGGCACTGTTGTTACATTAACTTTTCAGTTTTCGTTATTATCTGTAGTCTTCCTGCTATAAAAACCTTATGTTACAATACCCTCTTACACACACAGAATTCCCCCTCCTGCTTTCTGGCCAGTACTTGTCTATCATAAATTTTTAAGATCTATATTTAGTGTTTAGATATTTTAACCTTGAAAACCTATAGCTAAACCATATGAAATGTTATGATTATATTTTCTTCCTTGTTGGAGTTAATCATTATCTCCTTTTTTTTTTCTCTTTGTTTGCTTAGTGTGATTCTCTGGCACCAGCTGGGTGTACTACAATTGAACTCAATTCTGACACTGTCTATCTGGTGGTAGCATCAGATTCCACAGGGCTCAGTCCTATGAGATGGCCCCCTACCCATCCCACTTTGGGTGACAGTCACAAGCCCAGGTTGTTACCTCTTCTTCTGAATGGCTGGCTATAAATCAGAGATTCCCACAACCCCTTCCTTGGTAATTAACATTCTAGAGCAGCTCACAGAACCCCAACATTTTACTTACCGGATTGCCAGTTTATTGTAAGAGGCTATAGCTCAGGAACAGCCATATGGAGAGATGGAGAGAGCACAAGGCAAGGCACAGGGAGTGCGCACATGGCTTCCATGCTCTATTGAGTGGACCACTCTCCCCAAATCTCCACATGTCCACCAACTGGGAAGCTCTCTGGACCGTGTCTTTTTTTTTTTTTTTATGGAGGCTTCAACACATAGTCATAATTGAATAAATCATCGACCATTGGCAATTGATTCAACCTCTAGCCCCTCTCTCCTCCCCAGAGGTCAGGGAGTAGGACTGAAAGTTCCAACCCCTTAATCACATGGTTGGTTCCCCTGGCAACCAGTCCCCATCTTTGGGTGACTTGGAGGCTTCCCAAAAGTCACCTCTTACCATCACAAAAGACACCTTTGTCACTCTCATCACTTAGGAAATTCCAAGGAATGGGGATAAAGCCCAAATATAGTATATTCCTTATTATAAATCACAATATCATACTTAGCTTTCTATGTACCAACTACTTAAATCATTCTGAAACTCTCCACCAGCAATGTAAATTTTCTTTTTTGCTATGTTGTAACATTGTAAACTTTCTGGGACAAGATATCCTTGCTGGAGCTCCCTCTCCTCCTGCTGCTACCCAGACTGGCTATTCTGCTGCTCAGCTGTCACCCTGGGATGCCCTTTCACTATCAACCTCAAAATTCCTTAAGCTTCTCCTCTACATCGAATTTTTTTCTCTCTCACAAAATCCTCTTTCTTGCTTTACATTTTCATTTTGAGCGAGGACATCCTTCAGTAGCTTCCAGATCATGAATGTCTGAAATATTTCACTTCTATACATGATTGATAGTTGGGCTAGGTATAGAATTCAAAGTTACAAATATTTTTTTTTCTCTTAGAAATTTGAAAGTATTGCTCTTCTAGCTTCCTAGACAGCTATTGAGAGTCTATTTTATCTTTTGAAGACTTTTTTTTTTTTTTCCTGGATGTGTTTAGAATTTTCTCTTAGTCCTTGGAATTCCAAATTTTATGATAATGTGTCTTGGTGTGAAACTTGAACCTCATTATGCAGGGGACTCAGTGAGACCTCTCAACATGAAAACTCAGGTCCTTCAGTTCTTAGGAACTCATATTCTCTGTTCTCTCTTTCTGGGTCTCCTTTTTTCTTTGAATATTATAATTCTTGGCCTGGTCTCCAAATTTTCTTTCTTTTTTCTCTTATATTTTTTATCTTTGATATTTCTTCTGCTTTCCAACCTTCCTGTTGTATCTTGCATGTCTCCTGTCATAGCTAAAATTTCCAAGAGCTCAACCTTTGTTTGGTCTTCCAATGAGCTTTTATATAATTTCCTAAATTCCTTCTTTTTTTTTCCTCTGAGCATATTAATTATAGCTTTTTGAACTTTCTTCTGCTCCTTGAATTAGTTCTCTTTTTATCAACTCTTTAAAAAAGGATTGTTATGATCTCAGTTTTTTTTTATTACACTGTATTCTCAGATGTTTGGTCACCTTTAGCAACCATCTTATATTTAAGAGTGAAAAACTAAAAAACTAACTGCAAGCTGTGGTGTGTTTGTATGCACACACCAGACTGCAGATTCTTTATTAGAATAGACCACCTGAGCTGTTTCTTAACCAAAGTAATACATGTATTACACAGTATACAGGGGCTGACACAGTAGGCTTACAGTTGTGTGTGCAACTGTTTATTCTTATAATATTTATCTATTAATTATTGTATTATTTATTTGTCTTATTATTATTATTTTGTGTCCTTACTTATGATTTATCTTTTAGGCAGTGATGGCTGGTCATTTAACCTACTTTTGCTCACCCCTGTATATGGAACTATTTAAAAGTAAATTATAGACATTGAAACAACCATCTCTGCCACATTCTGATTAATAACCTGAAAAAAATTATTCAACACATGTATTGTTGGGTCAATAAAATTAAATAATGTATGTAAAGTCCTAAGGATTATGTCTCACATACTAAAAGCAACTAATAAATGGAGGCTACTATTATAAGCTAAAGGCTGTATATGCCACTGCGCGTCTTCCATTCACCTCTCCAAAACCCTGGCTCTCTGTCCACATCGCAGTAAGACAAAGAGATGGAACTGACACCCACCTGGGCGTACTGGATGCTGTCACATAACAAGGGCTGCATTGCCACAGTAAAATGGCAGGGCCTCAGCTTACGAACAAGGAAAATGCTTTTCCTCAGTATTTCCAGAGGTGACTCTTGATAATCAAGCTCAGTAAGAACTGACATATGAGTCCAACTTTCAATTATAAATCATAATGAAAAATATAGCTACTGAGTGCATTGGATATTTAACTTCCTGGGAGCAAGTGGTGATTTCTTAGTCTGCATTCATTTTATGCACTGGATGCATTCTTGAAGACTTTGCATTATTCAAGACTCATGAAATTCAAAGCAAATTTTCCCATATTAATAAATTTCAAGTATGGTGGAGTATGTTCCCAGAGCACATAAATCTACACCCATTGATGTGTAACTTCCTTTTAATGGCACTTTTCATTTCCTCAGCGTGATCTCTGATATTTTGCAGAAATGAATCTGCTAAACTGCGAGCATGTTATATCATAATGGCTGTGAAGGCTTCAGAACCTTTACATGACACTGAAAGTCTGGAATGTGTGGCTTTTGCTGTTTCTCTGAACTACCACATTATCAATGCTCAGATGGCATGGTCACAAGACATTTACAAAGTATTTTAAATTATAATAACTATACAATTGTCACCAAAATTACTCGATGAAGTTCTACGCCATGTGGATAGCACTGTAGTTCAGGAGGGAGGGAGGGAGAGAGACAGAATATTTATGTGTTAGAACCAAAGTGACACAATTTGCAATTCACTTGTCTGAGCAGTTTTGGAATTGAAGTTTTTTAATTTGGGGAGACTTGCATGATTTCTCACTTTGAGCATAAAATGAGACCTTGTGAATATTTTGTATTGCACACTTTAACTAGATTAAGCAAAGAGAGAATGTATTGGCTTATATAATCAAACTACTGAAATGGCAGGGAAGGAATGAATAGCCTTAAGGATCCAGGAACTTCTTAAGCTGTCAGATCTCTTTCTCTTCCTCTGCTCTCTTCCGCATGCTGCCTTTATTCTTCTGGCTGTCTCCATGAGGCTGCAGGGATGGTGCTAGAACACTCCACACTTCCATCCTTACAGCCTTGTAACTGGAGAATTAAGAGCCCTCTTAGTTTGTTAGAGAAGGGTGCTAACAGGCTATCCTTGGATCACATGACCTTCCCATGCCCAACCTCTGATTTGAAGGTGAGGAGGAAATATGATTGGGCCCACCTGGGGCATGTGCCCATCTCTAGCCATCAGATCTGGGGGTCCTGGGACCGGCAAGGTTGAAATTAGAGAGTAGTGGTTCCCCAAAGAACAGGACAAAACAAGCAAGGCTTATCACAGAAGGGCTTTGGGCACATTTGCAGCTTGAGATACCCCTGAAAGTTTGACCTCCTGCAAGCTTGCCTGGGGGCTAATGTCCCCAGTGGAGCTCTGATATGGGCTTTTGCTCTGTTCTGGAATCTCATGTTCCTACTTGTTGAAAATTGGTGGTGGCAGGGCTCCCCAGATGTACCAACCTTATTTCCTTTTCTTTCCTGGGCGTAGAGCTAAACTACATCTTTCAGCCTCCCTTGCTTTACTGATGAAATAACTGAGCTCTGGCCAAAGGAGTATGATTGGACGACATATGTGCCACTTCCAAGTGTGACCCCTAAGGACTCCTGCCCTCTGCACCCTTTCTCTCACTGCCTGCTTGGTGCACATGGGCAGCTGGAAGGCACCCGCTGAAGGTGGTGGGCCCACAAGAGGGAGGGAGCATAGGCTCCTGAATCCCTGCTTGGAAGAGAAGCATCTGTTCATCTGGAAATCCACTTTAGAGTTTAGGTGAGGGAGAAATGAACCTCTGTTGTTGGAGTGATGATCAATTGCAGAGTTTGTTACGTGGCGAGTGCTGCCCTAACCAACAGGTAGGCTTTTCTCACTTCATCTTCCTCATTCCGGTTTTCCTAAATGGCTGCCGGCGAACCCCAGAACCAGCAGAGTTGGGGCTGACTCCCAGTTCTGCTATCAGCAATGTCTCTTCACACAGGTCACTCAGCCTCTTTGCCATGCGGTTTTCTTATCTGTAGGATAATCCTGCCTACTTTATAAGGCTCAGGTGAAGTTTGAACTCTACAGGGCATCTAAAGATGCTCTAACTGCAGATTCAAGGTGTTAATAGTATTTTTTTCCCCAAACTACCATGAAGTAGTTTTATCCAAAATGACTTCCCATTGGTTCTGGCCGCTTTAGAAAATGTCAGCTAGGAGATTCTTCAGTCTGAGAAAAATGAGCCTTCCTGACTCAGAACCCTAAATTATGTGCGTGGGCTGTGGCAAACCGCTTGCCATTGATCCTCTTTCTACCAGGAGGCAAATGCATTAGAAAGACCCTAGGCTCTCACTCCACCTCTCTGGAACTCCCCAGATAGGAATGATTCTCAATGCCAGGCACCTGGCCCTGTGCTCTTATTCATTCAATCATTGATTCATCTGTTGATACATGTGACCATCTGCTTTTCCATTCATCCATATCACAAATCTGTATCATGCCACCTGTGTGCTGGAGATACAGAAGTGAAGAAGAAAGGCATACCCTCACTCCCATGAAGTTCCCTTTCTCAGGAGAGGTCAGAGAAGAGAGTGACAAGTATAGGGCCAGTGCAGGGTGCTGCAGAGGCTTGGGAAAGGCTTTCCACAAATAGTGATGCCAAGCTTCTCCAGGCAAAAGGACAACAAAGCTCTTTCCACCACATCGATCAGCTACCCCTGAGATCAAGCTATTGGGGTCTTTACTCGTTGACTGCATCATTTAGACACATCAGCACTAGCATCACCACCACCAGTACCTCCCGATCTCGGGCCTGCCCTGCCCAACTTCCAAACTTGTGTGTAGCCCCGAAGCTATCAAAACCTCTCTCGCGCCTGGCTCCCTCCCCATGACCACCAGTGTTGCGCTCAAAGGGCCATAAACGACTTTAAGGCTTTATGTGTGTGTGTATGTATGTATGGTCTCAAAAATGTTCAGTATCTATATGCAAATGCCTTAAAATGTAATATTTAGGTATGTGCATTTGCATATATACACATACACACAAAGCATATATAGATGTACATATGTATAATTTCAAAATTCCCAAGAAAACAAATTGTTCAGTTGGTGGTTACCTGTTGTTACCTCAGACATCAAACTTTATTAAATTTCCCCAAAAGCAGAAATAGAAGGCAGCCTAGCACTTCTTACACTTCTTACTTCGCAATCATAGAAAGCCAACAGACCCAACAAACTTCGGAGGTGCCTGGCTCATACAGAATTATTCTACCTTTTTCCTTAGAGAAGGCTTTATTGTTGAAATGTCGCTAGCGATTTCTTTCTTTCCTTTGCTGCCTCGAATAATGTGTCTCTGTGATACACGCTGACGTGTGACTGACTGTCATTGCAGATTTACTGAGGGGTGGGGTGGGGGATGTATTTTATATACATTGTCATCTCCACCCTGCCCCCTCCTGCTGGTATCTGCCTGTTAATGACTCCCAGATTGTTAGGGTTTTCAATGGTCATGAGTGACCCTTAAAGCTGAGAGAAAGGAAGTTTTTTCTTAGATTTTATTAACTATAAGAATGAAAATAATGATGCAGTAATCAACACATATAATTATGTAATATATAATTAACAATTATAATACTCATTTGTTTCTCAGTGCTTGACATATTGTTTCATTTATGTCTTATAACTGCTCTATGAGATATGTTCTAATATTATCATCCTGATGTTACAGCTGAAGAAGGTAAGGCACAGAGAGGTTTAATGACCTATCCAAAGTCACACAGCAGTGGCAGAGACAGGATTTGAACCCAGGCAGTCTGGCTCTAGCGTTCACCTTTACCACTAAGCCATGTTGCTTTGAACTACTGTTATGTGACCCAGTCCTGGAAGAGCCAACTGAGGGGAACAGGAGATGTTCCAAGAACCCTCAGAAGACCCCCTGGCTCTGAACTTGAGGCTCCAAATTTCTGGGTCCTCTTCTCAGCAGGGGGCGCTCATAGTCCACCTTTTCTGAATTTCCTCATAACCACAGATGTCTCAGATCCAGAACTCCTGACTTTCATTAGGTAAAGCCCTGATCTTAAAACTTTATCTATCATTCTTGAAGTATTTATAGTGTACTAATCAAAGGACTTACCCAATTCAAGGCAGTAATCAAATGAATGCGCCAGTACATTTCCTGGAGGACCTGCAATGGGTATTGACAACCATAAGCCCAATAAACTTGCACGGGCCCCAAGCTTATGGCAGCACTTCCTGGCTCCAGATAAGCCACGGAGGCACCCGCGGCAGGGACTGTGCTTACCACGCTGAGAAAGCATACTATCCAGACTAGATCAGTCCTCCCGCCCGGTGTACAAGGTTGCGGCGCCCAGGCTGCACTCCCTGCGTTGCCCCTTTGGAACTTTGGGTGTTTTCTCTCTAGAGACCTTTGTCACGTTCTTGGCAGGAAGTCAGATCGGACGAGCAACCCAGAAGGCCAGACTTCAACCTGCACCATAGACAGACGTGGAGGAGACCGAGGCTGGCAGAATTCTCTCTCTCACAGTGGGGGGAGGAGGAGAACAACTCCCAGAGGGGTCTGCAGGCCCTCCCTCCACACTCGAGATACTCTGCAACACGGACTGGGGGGAGGGGCCTAACTTTTACCCGAGCCTCTCACACCGGGAGCACCCACAGAGGTGACTGCCCGTTGGTGCAAGCTCCCCCACCGTACTGCCCATTGCCCAGCTCCCTGAGGAGCCCTAGCAGGCTTCAGGGCACCCTCATCCCCTCTCCCGGGGATCCCTTTTCTGGAGGTACTTTAGTATAAGAAATAGGATTCAAAATTAAACAAGAGGGGAAACAGGTGGTGGTGGAGCATTGAAGAAGATTGCCTGGGTTACTTCCTATCCCAGTTCTGCATCGACCGGGCTGAGCAGCCCCCGGCGCAGGTCATTTACCTTTGCGCCATGGTTTTCCCCTGGGTGGGGCGAAGACGGTGAAACCCACCCCAGGAGTCCACGGAGCACAGCCCATGAGTTAACTCATGTAAAGCTTTAAGCACAGTGCGTGGCCCCCCGGGGCACCCAGAATCCAGCTGTTGTGATTAAGCTTATTCATGCCAGCCAGCGCCCTGTGGATGAGGAACCCGTCCCTCTCTCACTATTGCTGTCTTTACTGGTACCAGGGCAGGTTATTTCACTTTGGGTGACATTGGCCAACTTCTGTTTTTCCCTGGAGAACGGCACGCCCCCTCAACTCACCCCCTACCAACTAAAACTCGCTCCTTCCAGGTAGTTGACTAGATGCCACGCGGAAGTTCTCTCTCCTGGAATCAGGACCCGGGGCATTTATCCCCGTGATGAACTGGCTTGGAGTTGAGGTCAGCTGAAGTTCAAGAAGGCCTCACATCTGACTTTTGCTCTGTTTATTGATTTGTGGCATTTATAAGCCAAAGCACTCGGCCTCCAGGGCCAAGACCGCAGGCACAACAATGCAGCCCTTCTCCAGTGTCCCCATTTACCTTCCGGGAGCAGGCAGGGTGTGGCCAGAACTTCTGGGGCAGCGAGGGCACCAGGGTGTGGTAAGAACACTGGGTGTGGCTGCCCAGGACAGGCCTTGGAGAAGGCAGCCGAGAAGGGAGCCACGGTGGCCTAGGGCTGAACGCTGAGGCTGCCCGTGGTTCCTGCTCTGTGGGGCAGCAGCTGTGGGAACTCAGGTGCTCTGCTCCTCCCAAGCACGCAGCAGCGATGATAGTAACATACTTTTACTGAGTACTTGACAGTACTCCACAGCTTTTTTTTTTTTTTTTTAATTTTTATTTATTTGCTTTTAGAGAGAGGGGAAGGGAGGGAGAGAGACAGGGAGGGAAATGTCAATGTGTGAGAGACACATGGCTCTGCTGTCTCTCGCACGCCCCCATCTCAGGCACGTGCGTGACTGGGAATCGAACCAATGAACGTTCGGTTCTCAGGCTGGCGCTCATTCCACTGAGCCATGCCAGCACGGGCACACAGCTCTTTCTTTTGTCAAGACCATGGGCTCTGTGTGAATCCTGGCACCACCACTCACAAGCTGTGTGAACCTGGGGACTCTACTTAACCTTTCTATTCTTCGGCATCTTCATCTGTAAGGAGTGGTTACAAGCACCTTCTTGAGGGCAGGGCTGGAGGTACCCACTTGACCCCACGGCTGAGGTGCAGGGGCCCTGGGAGGGGAAGGGAGAAATAGATTATGTGATGTTGAAGTAGGGGGACTTACCTTGGTGACCCTAGGATGCTGGTTCCATGTAGGTATAAGTATGCGAAGCTAAGAATCCAGGAAAAAATTACTAGAGAGGGAATTAAAAATAAGATTTTATATGAAAGAACCCAGCAGTAACTGAGCAGAGTCTTGAGCCCAGAAAACCGAAGTATGGCTCACTGAAGTCAGTGTGAACAAAGCCAAGGTCAACTACACGAAACATTCTATGTAGCGTAAGAAGGCTTTCAATCAAGTAAATAAAATACGATGTGCATTAGTCGTAAAACAAGCAAACAAAATAACTGAAAAAAGAAAGCTCACCTCCCTTGTCAGGTTGTGGGAGGACTAACTGCGAAAGCCCCAGAATGCTTTTTGGCCCAAGGCCGTGTTAATGTACGTGTCACGTGATTTCAGCCGCGCTCATGGCAGCCCTGTGCAACAGGTCCTCGGCAGAGCAGAGGCTCCGGGCACACTGAAAGAAGCAAGCAGAGCTGGGATTTGATCCCACGATTATCTGACTCTGAATCCCAGATTCTGGGCCCCAAGTCATTGTGCCTTACTGCCTTTCTTTACAACTTCACTTGAAGAAACATTGACAGAGTGGCTCACTGAGCCCAGCTATTGTGACGTAATTTAATTCATTAAAAGTTCCAATTTAACTGAATTCATAAGCCCTTATGAGTTCTTCCAACTGGGCACTGGGTTGGGTCCTGGATCCATGGAGGGAGAGGATGTTGGTCTTGTCCACAAGGAGGTCACAGGTTCCCAGGCCAATCTGCCAGCAAGAAAAGCCCCTGTGCTGGGACTGAGCGCCTCTCTAAGTCTAATGATTCTCTCTGCTTGCGACTCCATTGGGATCATTTCTTATTTATTTATTTAGAGGGAGGGGAAGAGAGGGAGACACAGAAGGAGAGAAATATCGGTGTGTGAGAGAAACATTGGGTTGCTCTCTCATGTCCCCAAATGGGGACCTGGCCCACAACACAGGCATGTGCCCTGACTGGAAATTGAACCGGCGACTTTACAGTTCACAGGCCGGGGCTCAACCCACTGAGCTATACCAGCCAGGGTGGGACAGTTTGTTGAACTTTCTTACCTCTTTTGAGGACCTTAACTAAAGACATCTACCCCGTTTTTTTGCTTGAAATTCCCATTTCTAGGTTAAAGTTTAAAGTGGATTGTTAAATAAAAAGAAAGGAAGGAAGGGAGGGAGGGAGGGAGAAAGAGGTATTTATCAGTAGTCTATCCTTGAAAAACCAGAATAATTTGATAAGGGTTTCAGGAAAGGAAAGACCCTTCCCCCAGGGTACACACCGCTCTGGGCTAGGACCTCCTCTAAGTAGTGTGGGCTTTGGAAAATTGCTTCCAGATTCTAGAAGGAGGTCAGGAAAATGTCAGTTGCTGAGAAATTAGGAAGAAAATAGTTAATGAGATGGCGATCTGCAGGTGTAACCCACCCCCAAAATGTGCTGTAGATTGCTGTCCAGGGAAACTTGGAACACCAGAACGAAACTCATGCATTTATGAAACAGATATGTATGGAATACCCACAGGCACTACACTAACCATGGGGATTTAAGATAAAACAAACCCCAACCCCCGCCTCAGAGTATAATCTGGGACTACGTGTAAACGGAGAAAGGTGTCACCTAATCAGTTGCACTAACCTGAGTGTTCGAAGCCTTGATGTGACAGTGAAAGTGTGTGGCCAGCATGGAGTCCTGGAAAGGAGCAGTGTGAACCACTCCCTCAGTGTTTATCCAGCCCCCAGGAGGACCAGTTCCAGTCAGCAGTGCAAGCTGCTGGGGCCAGAGGAAGTTTTGTCCCCTTAGTATTTACAGAGGCTTCCTCTGTGCCCCGGATGGTTCTAAGCACCTGGCACCTGATGGTTCCTTTAATCCTCACAGTAAATCCATGGCATAGATATACTGTCCCCATAACAGCTTCAAATTTTGAGGCCTTGAGAGGTGATCATTTATTCAAGGTGGAGATCTCATACAACCAATGAGGCAGCAGAGAAGCTGGGGCCCGCCCTTACCACGCGGCACTGGTTCCTCTACAGGCACCGAAACAGCTTCTCATGAGTGGTGTGGGTTCCCTGGCCATTTGATCCTGGGTAGGAAGGACCCAATGCCTGTCATTGCAACTTAGTCATGTGGCATTGAGTTTATACCCTAGTCTCATGTAAGTGTGGGCCTCATGTGTTGGTTTCCGTGGACCTGAGGGTTCTCAAGGAAAATAAAACTCCCTACTAGGATCATCAAAGGACCAAACCCAAAGCAATTGAGTCAGAGTCCCACCAGGAAACAGATGATCCAAGATCACACAGCAGCAGGACTTAGGACTAGAACTCAGTCTCTTTGACTTCAGGAAACTAAAGGAAAAACAAGGAAAAGAAAGAGGGACTTGAAATGTACAGGAATGAAGTTTTGAGAGCATCAAGCCACATTTACAGACATACTTTTAAAGTACCCCCAAACTGAGGACTTAAAATCCTGTAGTTTTTTTCCCTTCCCTTGGGGAGCACAGGCTCCCTCAGGGTGGGGGGGGCTTTGTGGGACCCCTAGGTGGTGTGGAAGCCCAGGGCCCAGAGGCCAGGCAATGAGACAAGTCTGGTTTAGAATCTTGTTTGAGAACAGGTGGACTTGAGGAGCCTGCAGGGCTTTGGAATTGTGAAGTGGGTTGAGTTAAACAGAAACTGGACATCTGATAGGGTCTCAGAGTAGAGGTTCTTAAAGTTTTTCTGTTAGAGTCTCAGGACTTTCTGTGGTTAGGGAGAGTAGGGCCTAGGGCCCTAGGGGTGTGGGCTTGGGTGTGGCCTGGGAGTTCAGAGGGTTGAAGATAAGGTTCCCAACCCCACCCACTTCCAAGCCCTAGAGGTATTAGTACAAGATGCAGAGAATGCAGTTCTAGTTAGAAAGGAGTTGGGTTTCGAGCTATTGACCAAGTCTTAAGAAAACAGGACCTGGAGGGGAGGGGAAGGGAAGGTGCCTCTGGAATCCAGGAAGTCTGAAAGAAAGCAGTCACTTTTCTAGTTCAATTCAATTCAATAAATTCAACTCAACACCACTGTGTGCCAGGCAGGGTGATGGAAGTCCAGAATACAACAGTGAACAAGTTACACAAACTCTCCCTGCCTGCAAGAAGTTTATAGTCTAAAGGTAGAGACAGATAAACAACACCATTAAATCAGCATTTAATTACACCTCCAGTGCCTGCCATGAGACAGCTGTGACAGGATAAAGGAGCGGGGAGTGGCTTTAGGTGGGGTCCTGGGAGGAAGTGGCGGCTTCTCTGCAGCTTGCAGGATGAGGAGCCCCCAGGGGGATGTGCCCACCAATAAGTAGCTGAGCTCCCTGCATTTATTTTTCCCTTCTCCAGATTCAGATCCTTTCTCTCTCCAGTTGCTTCATCCAGCCCTCTGAAACTGTTTACAATAGAACAGTTTTAAAAATTGTGTCTTCTGACATAGGCTAGTCCATTGTACATAGAAGTGAAAGTCACATGACTTACTTTCATGCATTTTTTCTTTCTTTTTAACTATGGGGCACACACAAATACAGTATCTTTATAAATGTATAACAACAGGCGCAGACAGAATAAACTGTGACAATTCTCTTTGTCCCCTTTTCACAACATTCCGCCAACAGGTCACTGTTAAGGGTGAAGCCTTCTTCATGTGTAGCTGTGACACCCCTGGCCCTGGGCCTCCTCTCACTTTCTGCAGAGGCTGGGAGAGGCCGGTGTGGCTTCACCTAGCCCGTAAACAGGGCAACAATACTGGGCATGCTCAGGGCAGGGTTTCCCTTTCTTCCTCCTCGGAGTGAGTTGTCTGCAAGAAACACAGCTCCCCTCTGCCCTGGGTTACCAGCACACCGCCACCGCCTCCCTCTCCCCCAAGGTGTGTACCTACAGGACAGTTAGTATGTGAAGTGCCCTAACCAGAAACCCACGGTCAAGGCATAAACTTTAAGTTGTGTCATCTACCTGTATTCACTGGAGTGCCACCAGGAGAACCTGACAGTTGTCGCTTCATCAAATTAGTTTAGGTCAATTTATAACAGATTCCTAGAAATTAGATGTGTCATATAAATTTCAATAGACACTATCAAAATCCTTTCTGAAAAGTCTTTATTAATCTTCCTATTAACAGTGGTGGGGAATGTTTTTTTCCTGTATCCTCAGCAACTCTGGGGTCTTCTTTGCATTTGCCTCCCTTATTCATTCCGAAAGCATAAATAGTAGTATAGTGAAAACAGTAACTATGATTTACGGAGCAAAGTGCTACATTGCACTAAGCAATTTGCAAACACTATCTCACTTAATTCTGACAGCCCCATCCTACAGATATGAACAGCCCCTGATTTATAGACCTGGTGATGGAAGTTCAGAGAGATTAAAAAGCTTGCCAGGGGTTCTGAACAGTGAGGGACAATACAGACTGGGAACTCAGGCAAAGTGTTCTGAAGCCTGCACACGTAGGAACAGAAGTGTTAGAAAGAAAGAAAAAGAAAGAAAGAAAGAAAGAAAGGGAAGGAAGGAAGGAAAGAAAGAGAAGGAAGAAAGAAAGAGAAGGAAGGAAGGAAGAAAGGAAGAAAGAAAGAGAAGGAAGGAAGGAAGAAAGGAAGAAAGAAAAAAAGAAAGAAAAAGAAAGGAAGGAAGAAAGAAAGAAAGGAAGGAAGAAGATAAGAGACAGATTTCATGGCAGGGGCTGTTACTGTTTTAAAAATAGAATTTAATTGGCATTTGATTATTCAAATGGTACCTCAAGGTTGTAGTTATGGTATCAAGTCTTTTGGCGTCTAGGAGTGCCAAAATAAAGGCTTGCTTTTAGAAGAAAAATCTGCCTTCGGATTTAGGAGCTCACAGTGGATCACACGGATTTGATCACTCAGCTGATCTGTCTGTGCAGGAGGTGAGCAGAGGCACAATCGCCTCCATTTCAGAACACAGGGAGAGGACCTGAGAGTTCCAGTTTCCCAGGGGCCAGTCTGAGACTCCAGTGGGTAGATTCGGCTCTGACTTAGTGTTTGCCCCCAAGGTGGTAACTTTGCAAGAAGAACATGCAAGGTGTGTGTGTGTGTGTGTGTGTGTGTGTGTGTGTGTGTGTGTGCACTCCTTATGTAAAAGGGTCAGAAGGGGAATGCCAAAGGTGTCTAGGACGTGTGTGTTTGTGGCAGAAGGGCAGTGATAGCAATTTTGGGAAGCTGGCCCTAGCCATCATTTCTTGAAACGCCACGAGACTAAAAGTGAAGAGTTCACAGGATGCTAGGACCAGCCCTGGAGGTAATGATGTCTTTCCTTTATCAGAGATAAGATGACAGCTCGGTGAGTCCCCTCTGTTCTCTCCTACCTCCCCTCTCCACACCCACCTTAGCCATCCCACTCAGCTTCCAAAACCACCACCTCCCTTCCCGCTGTTGAGTCAGCATCTCAGAGATGAGCACTTGCAGTCTGTGCCCCCCCAGGGGTCTGCGGGTGGGCCGGACCATCAGCCAGGTCTGCAGCCCCGTCGGGTCAGAGGGGAACCAACTGTGACTGTGAACCTGATGAAACGGCGAAGGCCTCCCTTGCAGGGCCCTTCCAGGTTCCGGGAGGGCGCGGGCGTCGCACTCCTGCAACAGCTGTTTGGGTGGAATTTGCGGAAGTCCCCTCTTCTAGCTGCACTCGGTCAAGACTACTGTCGCCTTTCCCTCTGACTTCTGCTTGTGTGAACGTGGCTAGAGCACTTGGGGGATTCACCTAAAGGAATATTAACTGGGGAATTTCATCTCGTTTGGGCTCAGTAGGACAGTCAGGTCTTCACATTACTTCTCTGCTGCGTTATCATCAGCTCCTCCCAGGGCGGGAACAACGTCCAGGAATACTTTTATCGCGTACTCGCTGGCCCAGCCTGCGTGGAAATGTGAAGCTGCAGGGTCAGAGGTTGTGTGTCCTGTGGCATTTGGTCCAGATGTGCCAGTGGAAGAGAAGTTAGGTTTGAAATGTGCAGGATCAGAAGCTAATCCACAGAAAACTCTCTCAGTCACTGGGCATGTAAAGTCTTAGGCAGGGGATTTGAGTTCTCCCCAGCACTTGGTCCATACGAAAGTTCTTTCCTGTCAACAATCTACTCACTAATGCAACAAATATAATTCTAAGTGAAGCTTATATGTCTTTCTCTTTTGATGGAATCACACGAAATAGATTTTTGTTCAGAAATTTCTCTATAGGGCAAAAACCTATAGCAGTCCTTCCAATGTGAGTACATCTGCGCATGTTTTGCGCATCCAATTGTTAGTGAAAAACAAACTTTAATCAACCATGCTAGAGGAAAAGACTTACTTGTCTTTCTGTTTAAAAATTATGAAATTGTTGTCCTAGAAAGAGGCCATCAAAAACTATGTGCCCCCCAAAATTCAGAAAACAAGAATTGTAGAGATGGTCCGGCAGTTTAAGAGACATTATATTTATAAACTTTTTGTCATGTTTAACATCTGTCAGCTTTTATTTTTTATTTTTTTACGCTGTCTATGTTTGTGTAACGGCTTGTCTCGTGGAGCAGAGCACCAAGCTCAGATTTTGTCAGGCGGTTTTGACCATCGGCCCCAGAGTGTTGCTTGCGGTAACATGTATTAACTTTTCAATTTCATAGTTTCTGGGGATTCTTTTTCTCACTTGAAATATGCACAATCATAGTGATTCTGTGTTCTGTTTTTTATATTCTTTTTCTTAAGAGTCACTTTCAGTCCCCGAAATGGGTAAGCTTTAAGTCCCAAAAAGCCTGTATCTACTCTTGTCTGATTGCACTGCATTTCCAAGACCCATTTCCTGCACAGCTGCCCGTCTGCCTCCCGCCAGCCCGTTCCTGTCCCCCGACCAGCCCTTCCCACAAGGTTATATTTCTCCTTGATTTTTCTGTCATCCTCACTTACCAAGATAATCTCCTATTTAATCCCAGCCAACTTGTCTTCCCGTGTATTAAATTCTTGTAAAATCAGCAGCAGAGGTTTTTGTAATACCTGGTGGGCAAAATTAAAGGTATATTACATTTGGTCTAATTAAAAGCTCAAATGCAACCCATTGTTTCACTCCATTCTTAATCAGGAAAGAGAGGCCTTGGAAAAAATTAGCCAGGCGACTCTTTTCTCATTTCAAATGTTGAGTTCAGTTGATTGCTTACCATTTTATTTTTAACAAAAAAAAAATTCTGATTGTCAAAGGTTGAAAGCTTCTGTTTACTGAAGAAAGAAATATGTGCCACAAACCTTGGCCAGATTTTTGAGTTTTGAAGGTAGTAGTGGGGGAAGGTAGCTAACAACTATGGCTAGTATGTGAATTACTAGACTAGACGTTTTATAAATATTTTGCGGTCTAATTTTTTTTCCTCTTAGAATTGAGGTACTCATATTTGGACTAATGATGGATGATATTCTGTTCTGAGCCGAGGCATGTCTCCTTTCCTTTTTTCGTTCTTCCTTAGTCTTTACTCTTTCTTCTGCTCCCACTGATGCACATTTTAAGTTGTGACTTTGAATATGCATCTATTCCTATAAAACATGCCGCTTTGTTTTGTACGTATATGTGCATCTAATTTACATAAATGGCATGCCAGGTTAATGTTGTCTCTTGCTCTTCTCACTCAACGCTGTGTTTGAGCTCCATCATTGTTGGTTTACATGTATTCCTTGTGTGGTCCTCATATGGACACTGGAAATATTTTCTCCCATTCTGTTAACTATTGCTACTTAGTCGGCTGAAAGAAATTAATTTTGGTGCAGCAAAATGCATCAAAATTTTGCCATATGATTTATACATGTTCAGTCTAGTTGAAGGAATCTTTCCTTACCCAGAGCTCACAATGAGGGTCTTCTATATTATTTTCAGGTTTTTTCTTACATTAGACATTCATTTTTGTATATGATGTAAGGCAGAAAATCCAGCTTATTTTTCTCTAAATAGTGATCTGGTGCTTTTTGAATCATTTCCTAAGCTGCTTTGCACACATTCATGTGTAGTAACACACATAGCCTACATACCGAGGATGCATTTCTGACTGATCTGTTCTGTTCCATTGGTCTATTCACAGGCCCAGATATCTGTAAACTGAATAAAATACTAAGTAACTCAGATTAAAAAATAAAAATCATGAATGTTCAGCACATGCATGCCAGGTGTGTGGGTGCAATAGTGAACTCCAGTGGGTACCAAAGCAGCCTTCTCTACAAAGGGGCTCCAGGAATTCTTCAGTGACATAAAGTCTGTCCCTCTTTTGAAAGAAACCTTTCCACCCCCGAAAATATAAGTCAGCACCAAGGATTGTCAGCACAGATTTCCCAATTCTTTGGGTTTACACTAGTACCCAGGTGTGCTTCCATATTTTCTACATTTTTTAGAAGGATTTGGCCCAGGCAGTTTCTCAGAGGAATTTTGCCAGACTTTCAAGAATCTCTATCTTTCATAAGTTGTTCTAGAAAATTTAAAAAGAGGGAAAGTTGCACAACTCAGTTGAGAGACTAAATATACCAACAGATCATGGCCAGATCATATGTGATAATGGAACTCTGACCCACAATATACAGTAATCATCCCAGGAACCTAGCCTATTATCTACAGTAACCAGCCCAGGAAGCCAACTTACTATTTGCAAGTCAGACTTGTAGGAAGTCGGACCAACATCTCTAGCAAACAGTACAGGAAGCCAAACCAGAATTTCTGTAACTATTGGGCTCAAATAACTAGGGCTTGATTAATAACTGACAACTTCCTTAATTTTTGTTTCCACTTCCAGCTTAGAGCCAACTAGTCTGGAGGTCTAACCTAGGACCAATGTAGGTTCAACTTGAGACCAAACCAAATACACATCCCTAACCAATCATGTAGGATGCCCTGCATCTAGTTAGCCCGCCCACAGCTCCCCCATGCCAACAGCCTCCAATCCGGGCATACTTGAAGCCTTTCCTTTAAAAAAACATTTCCACTGTAAAGCTTTTCTCTCTTCTGTCTGCCTTTGAGTCTCTGCCAAAATACAAGTGATGGTGGCTGACTCTCTTGCTCTAGGAGGCCTTGGTTAAATAGCCTTTGCCTGTTCTCTTTCTGTTGGTCTCCATTTATTTCCATGCAGTGTGGGAACCTAGTGAAACCTTGCTCAGGCAGTTAAATTATAAGCTCATCTCACTTATTGTCATAGATACAGAATCCGAAATAAAACATCAACTAAACAAATTTTACATTTCATTAACATACACATATTTATATATCTCATGCACAAACAGGCTTATATAAGAGATGGTTCCACATTTTAAAAATCTATCACTGTAATTTACCATATTAATGGTCTGAAGGAGAAAGACCATAATGGTATCTGAATAAAGAATGTTTGTTAAGGTTTAACACCTGTTTACAGTAATAACACTCAGAAACTAGAAAAAGAAAGGAACCTCTTTTACCCAAAAAGGCTAGTATACCAAAAATTCCATAACAGAATTTATATTTATTAAAGAAATTTTGGATACATTTCCATGAAGATCATAATAAGGCAAGGACACCACTAATGCTTAACATGATACCGCAGAATTTAGCCAATACCATAAGACAGGGAACAAGCATAAGAGACATGAGGATTGAAGGGAAAAATCAAATAATTATTATTGTAGAAATTATAAATATCCTCATAAAAAGTAACTCAATGGCATCATCAGGCAAAGTAATAGAACTAATAAAGTAGTTTATCCTGTTTGCCAGATTCAAGCTCATCTTGCAAAACCAATAGTGTTTGCCCTGACCAATGTGGCTCAGCTGATTGGAGCATCATCCCATACACCAAAGATTGAGGGTTCAATTCCCAGTCAGGGCACATACTTAGGTTGTGGGTTCAGTCTTGTTAGAGCACATACAGGAGGCAGCTAACTGATGTTTCTCTCCCTCTCTAAAAAATCAATAAACAGCCCTGGCTGGTGTGGCTCAGTGGTTTGGGTGCTGGCTTGTAAACTCAAAGATCACTGGTTTGATTCCCTTTCAAGGCACATGCGTGGGTTGCGGGCCAGGTCCCTGGTGGGGAGCACGTGAGAGGCAACCGATCTATATATCTCTCACTCATAGATATTTCTCTCCCTCTCTTTCTCCCTCCCTTCCTTTCTCTCTAAAAATAAATAAAATCTTTTTAAAAATCAATAAACATATTTAAATTAAAAAAAAAAAACCCATCATGTTCCTCTGTCACAGAAACTAAAGAATATAATGGAAATAAGGAGGGAAGAGCAGGCAGCAGGCCCACTCCAGACATTTGTGGCACCAGAGGCAAGAACACAACAAATGAAGACCACATCATATATTTAAAAATCTACAATTAAAAATCAAAGCTACTTAAATTAAGCTATAAAATAAAAGTACATTTGACAATGTCTACCAGCAAGCTCACCATTTGATGATCTCACCATACCACCCTCTGAAAGAGGAGACAGAAGGCCAATGCTTCTTTTTGCCACTAGGCCAGTTGTCACCTGTCTGGGTCAGGCTCCTTGGAGATACACTCCAAGACGGGGATCTTCATGTAGGTGGTTTAACAGGGAGCAGCACCTGTAACACAGAATGAGTCTTGCATGAGTGAGAAAAACAGGATTGGACAGAGGGAGAAGCTGAGAAATTTTATTTAATTTTTGGAGCTATTGTTAAATGTTTTTATAAAATATCTGAAATTAATATTATATAATATTATATAAAATATAACATATTATTAAATATTTTTATAAAAATGAAACCATTTACAATTCTAGTATTTAAGATCCACAGAGTTGCCAGTGTAAAAATTCAGCATCATGCTTCATGCGTGCTACGTCTAACCCTGCATTTTTTTGTCTTTCATCTTCAGCAGTTTGATTATGATGTGTCTAGGCAGGGAATTCAGTCAGCTACGTGAATCTATAGGGTTTGTTTGTTTGTTTTGTCCTTCAACAAATTAGGAGAGTTTTAGACATTATTTCTTCAAATATTTTTTAGGACCCACGCTTCCTCCCCTTTGGGACTCCAATGACATGAATATTAGATCTTCGGTTATTTTCCCCCGGCCCCTGAGGCTTTGTTCATTTTTACCTGTTTTCTCTGTGTTGCTCTGATTGGATATTTTTTATTGATCTGTCTTCTAGTTTACTGACTCCTCGGCACTCTCCACTTTGTTATTGACCCATCCAGTGAGTATTTTTATTTTGGATATTGTATTTTTCTCTTCTAAACTTCCATTTGATTCTTTTTTTTTAAAAATATATCTTTGATTTCTTTGCTGAGATATTCTAGCTTCTCATTTGTTTCAAGAATGTTGTTAATTACCTTTAGAATTTTTATGATTGTTCCTTTAAAATCTTCGTCAGATATTTCCAACGCTTCTGTCTCTGGGCACTAACATCTGCTGATTTATTTTCTAATGCAAGATGAGGTTTTCCTGGTTCTTGCTGTGCCAAGTAGTTTTGGATTGTATCTTAGAAATGCTGTGTGGTGTGTTATGAGAGTTTGGTTCCTCTTTAAGTCTTCTATTTTAGCAGGCAGTCAACCCATTTAGATTTAGAACACACATCCTGGCCCACTTTCGTGGGCTGTGGCTTGAATATTAATTTACCTTTTGAACCTCTGTAGTGCTGCTCTGGACTGCCCCACCGCGCCCGACTGAGAGGCCCGTCTGGAACCTGGCTGGAATTCCACACTGCAGTTCAAGTCTCAAAGCTTTTGCTATGTTGCTTCCGGTCAGTTTTAATGCTTGGGTCACTCAGTCATAAGTCTGGGACTTCGTACTTGGACTTAAAAGGTCTCTTTCCCCTGCTCCCTCTTCTCATAATTCCCCTCCAACTCTCTAGTTGGAAGGGGAAGAGGAGGCTGCCTCTTGTGGTTAGTGCTGGGCCAGCATCGACCACAGGGTCCCACCCCACATTCTCTCACCACTGTGGTTGGTGGTGAGAAGGAGGGATGCCTTCGCTCACATTAATTAAACGTGGCAGGGACAGCCAGCAGGTCTACATGTGAAACCTGAAGCTATAAAACTTCTAGAAGAAGAAATAGGGGAAAATCTTGGTGATCCTGGATTAGGTAAAGACTTTATAGATAGAACACAAAAAGCATGATCCATTAAAAAAAAAAACTGATAAATTAAACTTCATCAAAATTAAAAACCTCAGTGATTCAAAAGACACTGTTACGAGAATGAAAAGGCAAGCTTCAGATGGGGAGAAAATATTAGCCAAACAGGACCTATATCCAGAATATATAGAGACTTATCAAAACTCAGTGTGAAAATGAACAACCTAATAAAACATGGGCAAAAAGCCTTGACTAGACGTTCCACCAAAGGAGACGTGTGGACAACAAACAAGCACGCGGTGAGAGGCTCATTATAAGTCATAAGGGAAGAACAAATTAGAACCACAGTGGGGTGCCGCCCCACTTGCTTGTTAGCATGGATGGAACAAAGCTGGTCAATACCAATGTTAGTGAGGCTGTGGAGTGCCTCGGAACACTCACACGTTGCTGCTGGTGTTAGTGACAGTGGCACAGTGACTCCGAAAAACAGCCTGGCAGTTTGTTATAGCACTAACATTCGCTTACCACACCATCCAGGGACCATATTCTTAAGCAATTGTCCAAGAGAAGTGAAAATTTATGTTAACACAAAAACCTGTATGTGAATATTTGTAGCAGTTTTATTCTTAGTGGCCCCAAACTAGCAACTATCCAAATGGACTTCAAATGGAGACTGTATAAGCATACCAGGGTGCATCCATAGTCAGTGATTAAGAAAAAGAAACTACTGCTCTACGTTACAATGTGGTTGAGCACATAACACCTAGTGACAGCAGCCATACTCAAAAGGCCCCACCCATCCTGTAAAAGGCAAAAGTTCAGGCGAATAAAACAGGCCTGGAGGTGGGGACTGGCTGCGAAGAGGCCTGAGGGGGTTTGGGGAGGACAAAATTGTCCTAGGTCTCAGTTGTGGTGACCGCCTGTGTGTATGTGTTTGTTGAACACGTTGGTCGGTGCACACACACACACACACAAAGATTTGTATGTGAATTATACCTCCATATACCTGACATTTAAAAAATGCAACAAGCTTCATTTATGGAAATCAGCAAACTCCCCCCCGCCCCACCCTTTCAGCCCTTGGAGAGTTCTGGCCATGTGATCATTGAAGAATTTGTAGCATTTTTCTAGTTAAGGAATGGATGAGGGGGGCCTGGGGTGGTGGGCAGGGCGTGTCAGAAGATGGCCCCGTCTGAGCAACGGCAAGCGCATGTGGGTTGAATTGTGAGGGGAGGCACTGAAATAACCTGGAGGCCACTCCGAGCAGAAATCTGTGTCATAATTAAGAGAGCAGGCTCTGGAGTTAGCCAGCCTGAATGTGAACCTGGCTGGTCTACTTCCCATCTTTGTGACCTTGGGTAAGTTACTTAACCTGTCTGTACCTCAATTTCCATCTGTATAAAGAGAATGCTAATAGCTACCTGCTTTACAGTGTTGAGGATTAAACTAATTAATACCCTCCAGTGCATAGAAGAGTGCTGAGCATACAGTAAGTGCTCAATTAATGACAACCGATGAGGCTTTAGAGAGCCCAGGGCTGAGTTAAGAAGACCCATTTCAGGTGTCACTGATTTCCATGGAAGGATTTTAATTTTCAAAGGTGTGGCAGCCGCATGATCAGATCTTTGTTTTGTAAGGGTAGTGCTGGTGGCTGCTGTGGAGCAGGACGCCTGACATGAGTGAGTGAGGGGACTTTTGTGACAATCCCAGAGGCCTGAGCAGGGGCAGGGGAATATGGGTCTGTTTCTCTGGAGAACGTTAATGCACTGAGTCTTGACAGAAGGAAGAAACCGCAAATGTGTTAGGGTCTAAGAGCCTGAAGATGCAGCTCCTATCTTCTGACCTTCGCCCAGACCACTGAGGATGCTCAGAGAGGTAATGTGCAGAGGCACTCAAAGTAATCTACATGTCTGTCTAGACTTGGTGAGAGCCACAAGCCCCCCACTGCCCAAGGAATAAGTTCAAAAAGAATTCTGATTTACGATGTGTATCTTGCTAATTTGGAGTGCTCTCTCTCTTATTTTTTCCATAAAATAAAAGACACCATTTTCATTTTTACCAATAACTTTTTTTATGATATTTTGAGTATGTCAGCTAACTCCCACGTGGTATAACGTTGATTGTTCTTAATTAATGTCTTGATTTGATCGCTATCAACTTCAACTGGTCTACCTGACCGTGGAGCATCACCCAGCGAGAAATCTCCAACACAAAACTTCGTGAACCACATTTGACATGTTTGATCAGGCACAGTACCTTCTCCATACACTGCACAGATCTTTTATTGTGTTTCAGTTGCGTTTTTACCTTTGAAATAAGATAACATAATATGCTGAAAATGTGTATTTTCTTGCATCTTCAATATTAAAATGGCCACACAAAAATTCACCAGTTTCAATAAGTTTTTGTAATGCACACTGATTTGACAGCTGTCACAACACAATCTAACAAAATTGTTTAAAATATAGTTCAAGACAGCTAAATGTTACTAGAGCCAGCGTACATACGTCCAGCCCCATTCCTCCCCATCATGACCGTGGCCACTTCAGATGACAGGAAATGGTAACAGGTTCAGGTTATACGTGAAAATGAATGTCCCCTTGAAGGGCAGTTTATTGCCGAGTTCTGTGCTGCGCACGCACGCAGGTCACTCTGGTCTCTAATAGTCTCACTTACACGTCTGCATGTTGTCACTGTCCTCTCGACCTGTCCTCCCTGAGCAGAGCCGCTGCTCTCCTCCAGCGCGCACTAGGATTGGTACCTTGCCCCCAGCTAGGGCTCCCAATCCCTTCTTCTGCAGCCCAACAGCACCAAAAACATTGGGCAATGACGGCGAATGGGTGTGTACGTGCAGTGAACATCCTTGCTTTGTTCGACCTTTCCTCCAAGAACTGTTTCCCACACAATCTGCCTTTGTCCCGGTGCTCACCACGCACCTCAGCAGAACCCAGCTTTAACACACTGCCTCCTAGGCTAGGTCTCATTCTGAGCTCAGCAAGTGTCACCTCACCCAAATCTGAAGTCTCAGGAAGGGGAGCATTACAGCCAACCTTCTAGACCAATTCAAGCCAATGTTCCACTAGGATGCTGACAGTTCCATGCAACACCTCTTTGAGCTTGCAGTCCCGTATCACAGGATAAAAGCAGTTTCCTGGAGAAGGCTGAATTCAACCTTCCAACCTCTTCCTTCTCTCCAACCTGTGAAGGTGAGTCATGTGATCAAGTGCCAGCCAGACATTATTTCACGAATTGTTAAAATGCAGGGCTGGAAGCTGCTTGAGATCTAACAAGCCAACATCTTTAGGGGGAGTGGGGAAGGTAGATTATATTTTGCTTTAAACCAAAGAACTCTAAATCCTCATCAGAAACTACCTGTTGTTCCTGCGTGGCTGTGGGCAGGGCAGTGTTCGCAGACACGGCTTACTCAAAAATGTTTATTCAGAATCATTTACTTTAATGCACTTACTGCCTCATGCCTGATTCACCAACTCCCAAAGTTGAGAATCCTGAGCTTTTATTTTAAAAATAAAGTATTTAACATGTGCTTTTTTAAAAATACATTTTGATTATGCTATTACTGTTGTCCCATTTCCCCCCCTTTATTCCCCTCCACCCTGCACACCCCTTTCCCCTGATACTCCCCTTCTTTAGTTCATGTCCATAGGTCATATATATAAGTTCTTTGGCTTCTACATTGCCTATACTATTCTTAACCTCCCCCCGTCTATCTTCTACCTACAATTTATGCTTCTTATTCTCTGCACCTTTTCCCCCTCTCTCCCCACCCACTCCCCTGATGATAACCCTCCGTGTGATCTCCATTTCTGTGATTCTGTTCCTGTTCTAGTTGTTTGCTTTGTTTTTGTTTTAGGTTCAGTTGTTAACAACTGTGAGTTTGTTGTCATTTTACTGTTCCTATTTTTGATCTTCTTTTTCTTAGATAAGTCCCTTGAACATTTCATATAATAAGGGCTTACTGATGATGAACTCCTTGAACTTGACCTTATTTGGGAAGCACTTTATCTGCCCTTCCATTCTAAATGAAAGCTTGGCTGGATAGAGTAATCTTGGATGTAGGTCCTTGCCTTTCATGATTTGGAATACTTCTTTCCAGCCCCTTCTTGCCTGTAAGGTTTCTTCTGAGAAATCAGCTGACAGTCTTATGGGCACTGCTTTGTATGTTACTGTCTCCTTTTCTCTTGCTGCTTTTAAGATTCTCTCCTTATCTTTCATCTTGGGTAATGTAATTATGATGTGCCTTGGTGTGTTCCTCCTTGGGTCCAACTTCTTTGGGACTCTGTGAGCTTCCTGGACTCCCTGGAAGTCTATTTCCTTTGCCAAATTGGATTCTCCTTCATTATTTGTTCAAATAAGTTTTCAATTTCTTTCTCTTCCTCTTCTCCTTCTGGCACCCTTATGATTCGGATATTGGAATGTTTAAAGACATCCTGGAGGTTCCTAAGCCTCTCCTCGTTTTTTTGAATTCTTGTTTCTTCATTGTGTTGTGGTTGAATGTTTCTTTCTTTCTTCTGGTCCACACCATTGATTTAAGTCCTGGTTTTCTTCCCATCACTGTTGGTTCCCTGTACATTTCCCTTCACTTTCCTTATTGTAGCCTTCATTTGTTCATCTAATTTGTGACCAAATTCAACCAGTTCTGTGAGAATCCTGATTATCAGTGTTTTGAATTGTGCATCAGATTGGTTGGTTATCTCTTCGTTGCTTAGTTATATTTTTTCTGGAGCTTTGATCTTTCATTTGGGCCATTTTTTTTTTTTTTTTTTTTTTTTTTTTTTTTTTTTTTTTTTTTTTTTTTTTTTTTTTTTTTTTTTTTTTTTTTTTTTTTGTCTCGGTGCACCTGTTACGTAGTAAGGCACAGAGCCTTATGTATTCATCAGGGCAGGGCAGCCCACGTCTCTGTGTTGTGACACTGTATGTGGGGCAGGGGTCTGACAGGGAACAGTGGTTGCTTACTCCGCTCTCTGACGGTTTTCAGTCATTTCCCCCACCACCCACAATCAAACTGGGCCCTTCTGGTGCTGATTCCCAGGCGGGTGGGCTTGTGTATGTTCTAGGACCCTGTGGGTGTCTCCAGTGAGCTCTCCTGTGAGGCTGGGAGTTTCTCCCCCTGCCGCTGCCTCAACCCCCACAGTTGTTTTCAATCAGAGATTTGAGGCTTTACTTCCCCACGCTGGGACCCTGGGTTATGTGGTCTGTCTCGCTCCCAGTTGTTCCTCCCGGTTTATCTGCATGTGGGTGTGGGACTGCCTGGTCCACCAACCACCACCTCTCCTGGTCCGCCAGCCGCCACCTTGCTGAGAATTCTCTGTGCCCAGCTGCCCATCTCTGCCCCTCCTACCGATCTGGGTGAGTGTTTCTTTTTTAACTCCTTGATTGTCAGACTTCCATACAGTTCAATTTTCTGTCAGTTCTGGTTGTTTTTTTGTTTTTAAATTTGTTGTTGTCCTTTTGGTTGTGTGAGGAGGCACAGTGTGTCTACCTACGCCTCCATCTTGGCCGGAACTCTAACATGTGCTTTTTAATACAAAGCACTGAAATTTCTTTGGAAGCAGGTTAAGGTCAGAAACAACAAATGACCATTCCGAGATAGGCATTAGGTGAGTTGTAGCTATATGCTGGGTTGACTGCAGGTTTGTAGTTTGTGCTTGGATTTCCTATTGGCCATTATCAGAAAACAGGGGACACAGCTTTAGGGCTGAGTTAATGTTTTTTAGTACATCTTTCAGTTAATGTGGTTTTCTTTCCCTCCATCAACAATGGTTGCCTATCAGTGATTTACTTGGAAATTTCTAAGTAGGGTCTCTTCCATGTTACATTGCTAAGCTTTGTTCCTTGTGATCCCTGCATATACAGTAATCACATGATCACACATAATAGTCTGATGGTTTTATTAACAAGTATATAATACATATATTGCATACTGTATATAGTATATGAGGGCTGTACAGTACAAATTCATGTTCACAGTTTGACATGACAAAATGTCATTACTGAATTCCCATTGGACTACAGAGTAGAAACAGAGAAGGTACATTAAACATTCACATCTTTAGTAAGAAAGATTACCAAAATGTTTCAGTATTTGCAAGTATACTAATGCATGCTAAAAACCTTTACCCATTCAGTCTTATTAGCTTATAAAATATATTACACTTTATTAAAAATTTCTGCATAGTTTATACAAGTATTAAAGTACTGTCAATGTAATAGCCCTGCTATACTTGCAGGGATGGGTTAAGAGATGCTAAGCAGAAAGATTATTTTGACCCTCTAACACTAAGTACATAACAGCGAAAAAAAAGTGCTAGTATTTGTAAAACATAATATTGTAGCCCTCGTTTAATGCACGGAAAATGGCTTTGTAAATGTATTATTTCTGAAGTAAATTTGCAATCATTTAGAAATTATTATCCTTGACCAATAAGAGAATACATACCACTCTGAGCAACTTCATGTATGAAAGCAATTCCTTCAAGATGACTATATTTTCAAACGAACTGATTTACTTTAAAACTTTAGATCTTTGAGATTGTCTTTAAAACAATCTAACCAGGAATGATGTGCAGACACACAGTATCGGCAATAGTCTTTCAAATTCCATGTTAGTGCAACACTGATAGTGCAGGTGGGTGTAAGAAAATATACATGTATAGTTCCCCTGTAAATCTGTTCCCAGGCTCTTGAAATTTCTGCATATTTAGCATTTCCTCAGTTGAACATAGCTATGGTGCCAACCCATTCTCCAAACCAGGCAACTCAGCATGTTAATGCCCATTTATGATGTCGATTCACATTTTAAAACTCGAAAATATGATGGACTCCGATGGAAACTTTCTGACTTCTTCCTCGACACTTGGATAACTGAAGAAATTCTCTAACAATTTATACAACACTAACTCCATGTTTACAAATCATTCTCACCCACTTAAATATTGCAATTAAAATCACCATTGATAGTAACGTGACACGTCATTCAAACCACACATTCAAGGGCATCTCATCTTGTTTGCGGTCTCCCACAATAACAGCTAAAAATGACTAAGAGACTAAATTTCTCAACTATCATAGTAAAATACAAATATATATAAAAAAGTAAAATTTGGAAAGAGCCGATTGGTAAAGTATATAGTCTAGCATGGGAACAGAGAATGGCTTCTCTGGGTTGCTTCCCCCCCCCCCCCAAAGTTAAAAAGGAACTTTGTTAATGAACTGTTAACTCAATTGAAGCAAGCTAAATAATGTAATAGAGTTTCTGCAGGGTCTTGCTTGCACTTCTGAACAGAAATTTTATATGCCACAGCACACATTAAATTTCATTAGAACCCATGAAACTTTCTATTAACTGGACTCAGACTCAAAACTAATGATACAAAGATCAACCCTACCCTTTCTTGCCCCCTTTTCACCTTCTGTGGGTTGGAACACACATAAACTGGTTATCTCCACCAGAACAAAAAAAGTTCCTCGCATCCTAACTTAATTCTTCAGTGTGGTCTGGAAGAATTATTTCAACAAATACTTTGGCATGAATGTGACTAAGCATTTACAATACAGACAATACCTACTTTCCCAAGAGCCATTTTTATCCCTCAATTCATATCTTAGTGGCAAACATACAAAACAAAAAAAAAGGAAGAGCCCAATTGGGATGTTATAATATTCTAAGCAAATTCTGCAGTGCTTAAAAAACAAAACAAAAAAACCCCCCAAGTGCCAGATAACACATTATTTTTCATTTTTCAATCACGTTTCCTTCCAGTTGGTTCAGAGAGCTGTCGAGTGGGATCTCTTAGGTGCACCGTCCTTACAACGAACTTTTATGAACATAGCGCCAAAGAAAGCTTCCCACACAATCCGCAGGCCTCCAGAATCACTTATCCACTGATGCTTTAAAAAGTATATTCCTCCCAGGCAAGGTTGTGTTGGATTCTGAGTTGTGGCTGGAATGCATCTTCAGGATGCCATTCTTCTCCATCCTCTACGAAGGGCCATTTGGTTATAAGTGCCCCCATTTGACCACCGCCACCAATTCCTTCAAATTTAGGACCAATAGCATCTCTACATGAATTATTTTTATTGGCATATAGACTATGGTGCTCAAAAGCCTGCTTTTGAAAAAACTTCCCCCAAATAATGGTGCTATTTATCATCAACATAAACACGAGTCACGTTCGGTCTGTTCTTCTGACAGGACACTGGGTAGTACAAGATTGCCAGCCCCGGCGGTGAACATTTGTGAGTTTTTGAGCTACATATATGAATCCCTGAACTGTGATTTTCTGTATTTTCCAGAAATATGTCCCCCAAGTAAAGGTCTGTGTGCTTCACAACTATTTACAAATAGTGTCACTCAGGTCTTAAGGAACCGACCAAAGCACTAGCAGATGCTTATTCAGGATACGTGTCACGCACACGAATGACAGCCAATTTGGCACCGTATAGCTCACACACAGTTTCTGTATGAAAGCTATGTGAGAAATTTGATGTGGGGATATAAATACCACTTGACATTTCCTTGTTTGTGATAAAAAGCTCTAAGTAGGTCGGGTAAAAGGCCATTCCGACCTTACCTGAAAGGTTTTTTTTAGATCATTACTAGGCAATTATTTTTGTGATGTCCCTACTGTCAATGCTTGGTGATCTCCATTAAGGACACTGTAGGAAAGGAGACCGGTGCATGGGGAACCCCATCAGGATTTGGCTTTGCTGGACAGCTCTACACAGCTGAACATGCACAGAGACTGAAGCTCTAAGAACGCCCTGCACAGCTAACCAAATGACAAAACCTCACTGAAAAGCCCTGGCTGGCTTCCTTGTTTGCCCCTCTGCTCCCACTCCATGCAATGCAAATACATCCCTAGAACTGAGACATCACCTACATCAACAGCTCTAGCTCATCTTCCAGTGGTGACAAAGACCTCCTGATCAGCTGCAGGCACCAAGGAGGGTAAAGGACTTAATTCAGATGATGGGACAAATCCAAGCTGACAAGCAAGATCGGTGAAGGGACAGTGAACGAGCTGACCGTACTAGCCTGGAATCTTGCTGCCCTTCTCGCTAACCTGTGAAGGGATCCACCCATCTTCTTCTGCGCAGCACAAAATGCGATCACGGGGCTCAGAGGTATGTCTCTGGCAAGGACTACCAGGCTGGATACTGTATTTCTAATACATTTACTTCTTTAGAGGAATACATGGACAAACCGACAATGGGTTCTGTTAGTTTACATGTTCCCTTGTTCTCATTACATTAAACGTATCTGTAAGAAGGGTTTGCTTAGCATCCCCGGAAAAAAAAAAAAAGTGTTCACATTCTTTAGGTCTGACCCGTGGTAAGGAGAGGGGGGATTAGATTATTACTACTGACCATATGGAAGTTTGAATGATATAAATTCAGAGATTCAGACCAGCTGAATCAAAATTAAAATGTACATGTAAAAAATGAGTTAGACAATGGGGGGAAGGATGAGAGAGCTGGGTGAGTGGGGGGCCGCACGCCAAGGCGGGAGGCAGAGACACTCAAACTAGCATGTGGCGTTTCCTGTGGAGGGCAAGGTGGTCGGAACGGGAGAAGCTGCGGTCACAGTCTGGACACTGGAAAGGTTTGATTCCAGTGTGTTTTCGAAAATGTCTTGTGAGTTCATCAGACCGAGCAAACTTCCATGTGCATCCTTCCCATGTACATTTGTAGGGTTTTTCTCCTGCAGAAAGAAAAAATGAAAAGCTTATTTTTGGGACAGCAAAAGACTATTAGTAAAGGCAGTAATGTTAAATTTTTGAGCTAAAGCTCGACGTATTATTGCAAAGGTGTGCGTATCCATTTGTCCCTCAATAACAGTGCCTTATAAACCACTAGAGGACAAGCAATAAAAATGTAATTAATTCTCTTTAATATTTCACTGGCTTGCTGCCCCCAGCCCCCCAAAGGAGGGAGGTAATTTTAAGAGTTCTTAAAGCAGAAAGTTGCAGAAATCCATTCTGAGGGACTAAATAATTTTGCTTTTGCCCTCAAGAGTGGGAATAATAACTTAAGGAGCACCTGGTGACCTGTACTTGTCTATCGTCAAGTCTGAAACTGGCTTAGGAGCTCAGTTATATGTAGTTCTATTCACTCGAAAAGTCCAAATTGAGAGTGTTCTTCTGAATAGTTTTCCAAAAATCTGGAATCTCTATCAATTAAAACATCTGTTGGGATTTCTACATCTTTTGTTCAATCAATAATAACTATGCCTAAGAATAATGCTGTAATCAGAAGTACTAAAAATATAGTAATTCCTTCCCACCCTGCCAGAAGCCAGGCTTCTCCAGTCCCCTCCGGTGGGACGAGGGTGATTGGCAGAGGAGGACCAGAAGACCTCTGTGGAAAAACCGTAGGGAGAGCCGCGACGAAGACCCTTCCAGAGAAAAAGGCTGTTGATGGCTATTCTCACATGTTCACATTAGTAAAAACAGGTAATGGGCATCACAAATTCCCATTCCCTGTTCTCTAGAAACCTTACATGACTGCCATTCCTTGGCCTTTCGGTGGGATATTCAAAATTTGTCTTAACTGCTTTGCAGCACAGAAGATAAATGCTAATAGGTATTTTTTCCTACATCTGAATTCTTACGCAAATATTCAATTCGGTCTTTTTAATCTGAGGCTGGAATTTGGTAGCATCCACTACCAAGGTCCCACTAATGGCCTGGGGATGCTTTTATGAACCAATTTGATGTAGGTTTGGGTGACTGGGAGTTTCTCTAAACGTAAGGCTACCACCCTCAGTTCTCTCCCTGGCCCAAGAACAGCTGTAGATAGTTTTTTTCTGGCTTCCTCTCCCCAAAATTCACTCAAAAATTCCACTTCCCTTCTGCCACATACTTTCCCGCCCTATTCTCTTCCGAATCCCAGATTCTTCTCTTTTTAAATTTTCTTAATAAGAGTGACTCGGAGGAATTAAAAAAAAAAACTACATTCTGAGTGAAGAACAATACACATGAAGACAAATTCTTATTATACTAGAATTTCATATTGAAGAGTTGGAGGCTAGGTCAGATGAGGCCTACAGTAAACGTTAATCACCAATACTCAGTGCAGTTAATCAGATTGTTTAAAACAATTTTATACAAATCCCTTTAGATATTTTGCTACAAAATGTTTAAGAGCTCACAGAACAGCTTTTATGTTTTCTTCACTTATGCAACAGTTTTGTAAGATTATATTCAAGACTGGACAAGTTAGAAAATATTCCAGAACTATGGCAGGGAATCACATTGGAGTGTCCTCCGTTTCAGAAGAGAGGATTTACCCAGATTTCATTTCTATGAACTGATGCATTTATTTTGCATAAAGAACTGATTTTTTGCTATTGTGAATTTAATGTGAGGTCTGTCCGGAAAAAGACCAGCCATTGTTAATATGATGAGAATGGTTTGTACAACATCCATGTAACCTGGCAGCCAAGGAGAGTGGGCTGGAAAGTGCATGCATGAACAATGATGACTTCATTGTACTAGTCAGTGGGGGTGGTAGATGCCAATGAGCGAGCATATGTGCTGTGTGGCTGTCACATTCAAAATGACAGAGTAGAACAATGAATCTGCATCAAATTTCGAGTTAAACTTCAACATTCCTCCATGGAAACTATTTGGATGATTCAGAAGGCCACAGCCATGGGCAACTGGTGATTGGCAGTTTCATCACGACAACATGCCCACTCATGCATCACATCTCATGTAGTTTTTTGGCGAAACATCAAATCACCCCGTTGACTTAGTTCCCCTACAGCTGAGATTTGGCACCCTGCAAATTCTGGCTTTTCCCAAAGCTAAAATCACCTTTGAAAGGGAAGAGATTTCAGAATGTTGGTGAGATTTCAGGAATCTATGACAAGGCAGCTGATGGTGACTGGGAGAACTATTGAGGTCCCATGGTGCCTACTTTGAAGGGGACTGAGGTGTCACTGTCCTATGTACAATGTGTCTTGTATCTTCTTCAATAAATGCCTCTATTTTTCATATTACATTGCCAGATACATTCTGGACAGGTCCCATACATTTACTATATGGGAACCCATATGCAAACCACATCCTGATGGAACAGGCCCACGATTAAGAGCGCTTTCCTGTCTGTTCCAGTGGAGGTTCCATCCCTTTCTCTTGCCTTCACTGTCCAGAACAGGAACTACAAGTGACTGACTTTGCTAGACATAGCCTCGAATCTATTCTACTTATTACAAAAAGCAAATCATTATCAAAAACTTCAATTTTTCATGACAGACCATATGTAAATGACTATGGTAACTTGCCGACGTCTAAAAAAAATTTCATTATAATAACCTCTGGGAGTCAGAACGTTTGACTTAACATTTTATTCTAATTCTTCTGAAGAAGAAAGTGAGTCTTCTATTTCTGATACCTGTATGTGTTCTTCTGTGTGCTTTCAAGTGAGAGCTTTTAGTGTACACTTTGTTGCATCCGTCATAGTCGCATCTGTGTATCCTCCGCTTCCTTTGGGTGTCCGGAGACTCCACAGGTATAGGTCTCTTCCCAGGCTGCACTATGACTGAAGGGTGATTCCTGCGAAAGCCAATGTCAAATGCAAAATGTTGAGTGAAAGCAAGGCTCTTCCTTTTCTTCAGTCTACCAAAAGCATCAACAACGCTGGGCAAAAACAAACAAACAGAAAACCCAACAAAATAAACAAGAAATTAGCTGATCAACCCAAGAAGCACTGCTATATTCATTCAACAAACATTGAGTGAGCACCTACCATAAGCCAGGCACTGTGCTTGGCACCAGGACACAAAGATGAATAAAAACAGGGTTCCTGCCCTCGAGGAGCTCACACTCTAGGGGGAGACAGACATGTAGGTAAGTAACGACAGTAAGAAGGGTTAGGTGCTACACTGCAGGGAGGTGCCGAGCACTAGCAGCCTCTGTGTGTCGATGGTTACCTAACTGACAGAGTTTTGTGGCACTAGGTGATGCTGGACCCTCCACTGTCTCACAGGCAGTCCTTATTTTTATTTATTGTTCCTTAGGGAAAGGTCAAATTGCTGCATGCCAGGCAAACACACTACAGGATGTACCTACATTTTATCTTTTCTGTAACTGGCATTCAGTGGGAGTCCTTTAAAAATCGACAATTCACGTTTGATTTTCAAATGCTGGCTCTTCCCGAAACCAACCAAGCAAGTAAGTGGGCCCTGCTGCTTTCCCGATTCAAACCTCTCCTGTCACTATCCTTCCCGCCAGAGGGAGGCCATCGGGGCAGGGCCAGCAGTCAGGCGAGGAGAGGAAGCTGTGCTCACTCAGGACATTGTGGCACAGGAGCTCCCTTGGGGACCCCGACACCCGTTCTGATGGCTCTCACCCAGACTCACCTGCCTGCACCCGCACAAACCCACGGGGTTAAACCTCGGTCGGAGGGACTTTCTCTTTTTCAGAAAGATAGCTGGAGTAAAGGCAGATGGGAAGAGCCGGGGAAGGCCTGTAGTTTTCTCAGACCTCCTCTGCTGACTAATGTTAAGTAATGAAAATTTCTCATCCATTCATTAATTCTAATCCATTCATTTGCTTTCCTAATGACTAATTACGTGACACAAGCTTATGTAGTTGGCCTCCAACTGTAACAGAAGACTTTTAAAAAAAAACTGAACCTGAAGTTCTTAAGATGTTCCAAATAACATATGAATGTTTATACAAGTATGTACTTGGGAGAACAAAGATTGGTGAGAAGAAAAACAAAATAATTTAATGAGGGTAAACAATCAAGCTTGTGAGATAAAAAAGGATAAGAAAATTTAGTCATTAAAAAAATCAAAAGGGAGTCCCCTGACATAAAAGTTGGTTTTTTTATCTTGGTAAAAATATAAATACATATCCTTTATCACTACATTTTTAGGCATGCTAGGAAGTGACTAAAAGGAGAATAAAAGGTGTATTTAAATGAACTTACTTATTTCCCACTTTTATTAGCAAAGACAACTGTCAGTTTTGAATGTCACTTTACCTTCCTACCCTGATGCTCACAGGGGCAATACAGAAAAATAAAACAGCCAAGTTTTGAGACATGGAAAGTAAACATGAACTAGTGAGGCGGAGGAAAGCCAAGAAGTTAAATTTTATAAATGTACAAATAGGGAAGAAAATAGAATAGAGACATGAAGTTTACAGACAGATAAAGTTCTTATAAATCTAAATCATCAACTTAAAAATTCTTCAATTAAAAAAGTTATCAGTTTATTTAACTTTCAACTTCAATGCCACTGATTGAAAATGCTTTATCTTCATTAAGAGAACTTCAGGAAATAAAATGCTGAGAAGAAAAAAATGTATCTCATATTCTCTGAAATAATGAGAGAGTATTCTAGAGATGACTTTAGAAGTCTCTCCTGATTATTGGATATTATGGGTTGGGAATCAACCTAATAGTTTCTGTGCAGTAGTTAAAAATTGCTTTTTCCAGTTGCTTATTTTGCATACAAAGCCATGTGCTCCAGCTTTAAATTCCAGCTGTCAAGTTGATAGTCCCCGTGACCTTGGGCAGGGGGTTTATCCTTTCTGGGAAAGGGGGCTGAGGGAATGATCCAGAAGGTGATCGTAATGTACACAAAGCATTTAAGAACAGTATCTGTTCCAGATGTAAATCTACTCAATGGTAGCTGTTCATAATTTGAGGTTCAGAACTCAATTTGCTAACTTTGCCCCTATATTGTTTAATTTCATGAGGAGTTTTTTGGGGATGTCCCAACACCATATCAGGAAATCTCTCTACCAGCTAACATCTACCTCGAAAGGCAGCCTCATTCTGAGGGTGGTTAGCACCCCCATCTCTAAAGAGCCAGATGTTAGTACCGGCTGAGGCTAGAGATCAGGATCTTGGGATCTCACCCTTCTTGGTCTCCTGACTGCTCATTTTTAAAGAGGTTGTCTGAGATCATTACAACCAAGAAGTTAGAACAGCTATTAAACATCAGAGACCTGGTCATTGTTTTGAGTTAAGCTGACCTCTCAAGTCTGCTACCATTCATATACACAAGCAAATAGGGAAATCTGATCCTTAAGCTTTTTGTGATATTTTCACACATGCATATGTACAGCAAAAGGAGTTTGATATTCATTTGATGCCTTTACAAATCATTCTAGAGCAGGAGCTCTATGCTCAAGCAAATGGATTTCAAAGGCGTATGTTAAAGTCCACTTCTAAAGGAAGGGTTTCCTAAGGCAAATACTGGGGCTGCATCCTCAGAATGGTACTGGGTGCTCGGTTTCAAGTGATCCCTTCCTGGCTAGCTGGCTTCCTATGTGGGCTGCAACTGGGCACACTCCAAGACATTACTTAATCGCATCTGTGAGAAAATTACTTGAAGAGTATATGTCCCAGTTATGGCTAATCTGTTGAATTTTTTGAAAAGCAAAATGCATTCTTAGGTCACAGCATTAGACTAAGCATGTTGCTCATCAATCATTAAAAGCTATCCAGCTTGAGATCATCAAAAGAACATTACTCAAAATAAGAAAAAAAGACATTTTCTCTTCACCTGCATTCAGAGCATAGCATATTGCCTGCAAATATTTTTCCATAATGTTTTACATTGTAATTCATAATAACCCAGACGCCGGAGTAACCCCTTTCAGTCAATGGACCCCTCCCTATGTGGGCAGTTGGCTTTAGGGTATCTTTGCCATCACCTGTGCAGGAACAATTACAAGTCCGAGTCATGTTGTCAGTTACCTTGCCAGAGACACCCATCATCATAAACAAGAGGTAACACAGCCTATATGTGTGCCCACTTTGGTTGGTCTTTCTGCCTTTCCTTTCACGAGAGTGCATGAGCACATGAAATCAGCGGGACATGGGTTAGACAGGGCCCTCACCTGGAAGCAGGAGACCGAGCCGAGACCCTCTGTGGCCAGCACTGTGATTACAGGCGGGTTATCTATGTCTTGGCTCCTCTGTTCTCTATTTGCTTTGTCTCCCACATGCTTGTTACAGGAGAATAAAGTACATCCTTTCAAACCACTTGGAAAAGTTTCTCTTGGAGGTGAAGGGGGTGCTATGCATTGTGAGGAGCAATGATGTACCAGTCCATCGGACACTACTGCTGACATGGCTGGGTAAGAAAAGTCGTTCTCTAGCTATTGGAGGGTGTATGAAAACAACAAAAAGTGACTACGGTTTGGTGCAATGGGCAATTAATACGTGGGCTACTATGAAGGCACCTATTTGGGCTGAATGTGGATTCAACTAAATATTTGGAGTTTCCAGAAAATAGATGTTCTAAAACCAGAGAATTCACATTCTGTTCCAGAATTAACTTTTTAAGGGAGAGGGTGGAGATGATAAAGTAGAAGTATGGGCAGATCATTTGCTTACGTTGCAGAAAAGGTGACATGGGAAGCAGAGGTTGGAAGGGACCCTGAGGAGACCACAATTGTTGCCTCAGTTCTAGGAAGCTGGCCACTGAATCCAGTGTTGAAAGCACCATAACACAAGACAATTACAGTAAGAAAAAATAACTGCAACCAGTAATGAAGATTAAGGGGCAACAGAAGCAGCAAGATTAAATGATTAGCCCAAGGTCATACACATGGTAGAGAGCAGAGCTGGGCTCCAAGGCCAGTGTGATCACCGGTAAACTTTAAGATTATGGAAGGACTATGTATGTGCAGTCTGGGAGAGTGGGGGGAAACCAAGATAAAAATGACATATGTCGTAAGGTGGCAAAATCACGGGAACTGGAGGTCACTGTCATGATGCTGTCGGTGAAACAGCACTGCTTTCGGAGAGATTCTTTCATCTTGCTCTGTGGCTGCCACATGAATCCAGGCGTCACACACCGGAAGCCCGTGCTTCCACTCCAGGCCCCAAGGTGCATGGTGCTACGCAAATGCTGGGCAGACCTAAAAATACTTACTCTTGCAACAGTGCTTGCGGGGGGGACACTGAGTTCATTAAAGGGGGTGACATTTCTTCAGGATAATAATCTGTCCTCTGTGGTTCGATCCCAGGTTCTACTTTAATTTTCTTCTGTAATATAGGCTTCTCGTATGATTCAATTACAGGTACTAAAAAATAAAAACAGAACAGTCACATTCTGTACAATTTACCAATTCAGCTTTTAAAATCTTATCGCACAGATCCTGTCTGTAACACTGCCTATAAAATGTGTGACTATCTGCCTTTGGCAAAAGTACAGCAGCAATGCATCTGTGGAGGGATTCTGGTTTCTCTGGACCACTGTTTTGCCAGTAAGCAGTGGACATAGGAAACGGGACTTTAAAGACATCAGCCCCCAAATGTTCTTTCTATGATTTTTTTGTTATCTCCTTTTAACCCCAGTCTTTTGCCCATGACCAGTCAATAAGCAAGGTGCTTTTATTAGCCATTAGTGATCACCACGATATAAAGGTATTTATTAAATGCCTCTTTGCACCAAGAACCACGTCGGCATTCCATGAAGCAAAATAGAAAGTCAAGATTCTTACTATCTTGAAGTTGACCATTATATAGTGAAAGTCATCATTTCACAGCTTTAAACTACAGCCTGATTTTTGGGAGCTCTTCCAATATCAGCACTTTCAGGGGGAAGAACCCCAAAGGAAATGGCCTGGGCAGCCTCTCTGTGGACTGCTCCTTCGGAGAGCTCTGGCTCTCGGCTCTCTCCGCTCTCTCTCTCTCGCCAGGCTGTCTGGCGAAGACACTGGATGCATGGAGTGGGTGCCGGGATTTACCTTGCATGCTACTATTTGAATTTTCCATCTCCTCGGACAAGGACACCATGAGCGGCTGCTGGAGGTGACTGGTGTACATGAAGGGGACGGGCTGCACCACAACTGGCTGTATGACTGGCAGGATCCCCGGGCTCCGGATCCCGTGCCGGGACAGGGCAGCGGCCATCACCGGCGGCATGGACAGCGGCATGCTGAAGGGCTGCACGCCCGGGGGAGGCGGCGAGTACTTCTTCATCGGCGGGCTGGAAGAGGGCATGCGCAGCCCGGGCGAGGCTCTCCGGTGCGAGGGCTGGAACTTCAGCGAGGAAGGAGAACTCCCAGCCGAGGGGGGTGAACTCCGCTTGTTCACCGTGAGGTCCACCGGCTCCATCTGCATCCCGTGCGACAGGACTTCCGGGGCCTGGAAGAACTTATCCGATAATGGTGGGGAGTAGATCACTCCATACTTGCTGGGCTTTATGGACTCCATGTAATTAGATGGGTATGACTATTGGAAAGGAAAAACAGAAATGTGCAAACAGCCACATAAGTACATTTGCTTCTAACATGAATCACGATGAAAATACATAATGAGGCACTTTTGGTTACATGGACTATAACAAGTGGTTTGGGTTCAGGTATACGCTTCACCCTAAACAAATGCTATGAGAGAGCTGATCTAATGAACATTAAGAACTAAGGTTAGTGTGGTAACCGTGTCACATGAACAATCTCGAATTTCATTCTAAGACGATACTCATGTGAAATGTTAAGGCTGAGGTTGATACCTGGCAAAATTCTACACCAGGTTATAAAACAGAAGCCTTATGGGCTTTTAGGCTTTTATCATTAGGAGTCAGCGTTGGGGTTCACCAAGAACCAGCCAATCCAAGGAACCTCGCTGCTTTTCTGAAGGGGTCTCTTCATCCGCAGGAAATGCTCTCTCTGGCTTTAGTGTTTTATTCAGCAGCAGGGCACTGGACATTTCTCGTGACGTACTTGGTTTAATGTGAAGAAACAGAGCTTGCACAGCAGCACCTCTGGGTGGGCTTGACCGCTGACGGGTCCAGGCCCAGGATGTCCAGCAGTCCTGATTTGCCCAGGACAGTCTTGGCTTTAGCACTGATGTCCTACCACCTAGCAAATAAATGCCTCAGTCTCAGGCAAACCAGGATGGTCAGCCACCCTACCCGCCTGTGGTCTTATTCACAGTTTGAATGAAGCTTTAGAAGATGACTTGATTTCCAAATATGTGGATGACACAGAACGGTAAGAAATAGCTAATACAATATGACTCAAGTCTGGCCACTTGATGCTCAAAATGACTTGCACACAATTTGAGGTCCAGTTTTCTCTTCTCTACATTTGGCCAGCCCCCCCCCCCCCCCGCCCCACTCAAAACCATCAAAAGAAACTGGAAAATAAGCTAACAAGATACTGGAAGAGATTGACAAAATGATTTTTTGTTTCCTCCCAAATCTAAGATCTGTTCTACAAGTGATCTAATTTGACTACATATACCCCTCCCTCTTCTAATATAAGGATACCTTAACTCCCATCTACCAGCTTTAAATATAAATCAGTCATAATAATTTCATGCTCTGGCTAATGTCTTTGGCCACAGAATTCACTAAAATTACTCTACTCCTTAACTGAAATTTTAAAAAAGTCTTTGTTGTAGAATGCTCTTTTAGAAATTAAATATAAACCCTTTTCTTGACATGTAGGAATTTTAGGGAAAATTTTAGTGATAACATGTCAATTCCTCTTGCAGAAAATCACTCGTATTTGAACGTTTTCCAGTCAAAGTGATGAGCACAGCGCTGCGCTCTCCTCCAGCTCTGAGCGCCTATGTTTATGATTCTGAGGCAATACTAGCTCCTGATGCAACCGAGAAAACCCACCAATGGGGCCTTACAATTAAATGGCTTAAGTGTGCTGTTAATGTCTGAGCCCCCCTGGACCCTCCAGTGGCCGCTATGGGGAGTTATAAGTAATTGTGGGGTAGCAGTGGTTTTGACTGGGGTTGCGACTGAGCGCGCGCCCTTTCCTCTCTGGGCCTTGCTGGGCGACTCTCCACCTGGCTGTGCACCAGAATCACTTGTGCAGTTCCTAAAATTCAGATGCCTGGTCTCTACTCCAGGCCCACTGAGCATCGGAGAATCGGAGAACGGGGCCAGGCGGTATCTATCTCCATCTGGTTTGGCGGTCAGTTTCTCATCATTATTAAGACGAGGTATTTTGTTCTTCTGTCCTTTCTTTCTTCATCCATATCATCATGATCTGTATGGTCTCCTAGATGGGTGAGGCCTGGAGGCTGGTGCATCTCTCTCTGGGGGTACTGAAGATACTTATAAATCAGGGGTGTCAAACTCATTTTCACTGGGGGCCACCTCAGCCTTGCGGTTGCCTTCAAAGGGCCGAATGTAATTTCAACTCCTTAACAGTTCAAGAGTAGTTACGTGTACACAGTCCTAAAATCATTTCGGCCCTTTGAAGGCAACCACGAGGCTGAGGAGGCCCCCGGTGAAAATGAGTTTGACACCCCTGTTATGGATGGTACATGGTGAACACACAGCGCTTTAAAATAGTGAGGTGTTTATTTAAATGCCTAAGAAATAGTAATGATATGTTTCCTGTTAAAATAAATTTATTATATTAACAAAAGTAATTCTATAAAAAAGGGCAAGAAAAATTACTAAATATTAGAAGTATAGGCACCGTTAGGAAATGGCAAAATTCCTCCTAGAAGGTTGTGAAGTCCAAGTTAAAATTGGATTCAAGGAGGTAACCTTTGTAATGGGCTTAAACACACACTGTAGTCCTAGGATTCCCTTCTTGTTTCTCATACAAGAGGTGTGCACTCAGCGGGCTGTGATCCTCCCAATCAGAGCTTCTCAAACCTCACTGTGCACACGCATTCACCCGGGGATCTTGTTAAACTGTGGGTTCTGAATGGCTGGGGAGTCGCCCGACGGGCACGGACTGCCTTTTCCACAGCTCAGCTCTCAGTGATAGAGATATAGAATAAAAACCCTAATTTTTAGTGTTGCAATCTGGTAAATCACTTAAATACAATTTAAAGGGGGGAGGGAAGAATTTTCACCATTAACACTGCTCAAAAACAAGGACATAAGGGATATAAAATCAGGAAACACAAACTATATAAAATTGCTGTTTTTAAAAACAGCTTTGAGTGATGCATGGAGAAGCAAAGGAAGACAAGGCTATTTCTAACTTTCTCTAGAATCAGGCACACAGGCACCCCACAGGGTGTGAGGCCCCCCCCACACAGTGGTATTAAGTATATTTAAATTTAAATATTGAAAAAGGCACAAAGCTCACTAACCAAAAGGACAAATTACAAATTACGTACAATGAGGACCTAAGGAAGTAATTAAGCACAAGGGAAAGAATTTTCCCTGGTTCTAAAGTTTAACCTGTTTTACACATAATTCTCTAAAGTGCAAAAGTTCTGGTACCAGATACAAAACCTTCGGGAACTGGGAAGCAGCATTAGCTGTCTCTACTCACCAAAATGTAGTTCTCCCTTATTTCCCGCCCTATTCTTCAAAGAGCTCCCTATGACCTAGATTTGAACACCAAGTTATTGGCAGCCGAATAGGAAGCAAAATGAGGACACGCTGTTATTGCTGTCATTGCTGGATTTTTTCTGTCCGTGGGTGAGTTTAAGGAAAGTAGGAACTTAAAACCTGGGCGAACTGTAAATTTCATAATATTCCCAGGTTTCTTAAGCCATAAAGAGACAGCCACGCAGAAAGCCAAGTTCTTTAAACATGATGCAGTTTTGCGGCGAGTTTGCTGGAGTGAATGACTGCTGTGCCGTGGAGTGACGTGTCATGTTTCTGAGGCTACAGGGCTCAGAGCAAGGAGACACATGTGGGCACGAAGCCGAGGACACCATTAACTATCTCCAGTCTGACTGCCTCGCAAACGGTGAAGAAATGTGGCTCCGCAGACTTCACTAGCCAATTCCCTAGCAGTGTTCGTCAGAACCTTCTATGAGACACGTTTCATTATTTGGGTTGAGCACATAAGCTACTGCCATCAGCCTGCAGCAATCTGGTTTGCCAGGGTCTGGCCCGATATGGAGTTTGCTCAGGGTGTGTGCCTTTCTGTTCCAGACCATTCCTCTCTTCTATCTATCTGAGCAATGCAAATAAGCAAGGCCACACTGGCCCCTAATTCACACCAGAGGCAGGCATCGATGAAGCCAAAAAAAGCACCTCTGGCCACTGCTGGACATCCAATGCCACCCTCCCCCCTTTCCGTACTGCTTACTCTGGGGGCAGGAGCAGAGCAGCATGCAGACAAGGCTCAAGCAAGCTGCCCCCCCGGCCCTCCACTAGGGGTGGCATTGGGTTTACTTTTTGAAAAAGATTTTTTTTGGTTTGGATAATTTTCCAAAGCTATCACTTTACAGTCAAGTGAGAATTTCAATAGTTTTTTATTTTATTGGGAATACTTTTGGTGAGCTTTCCATTATAAGACAGTTTAGGTGGATGGAGTCTCTATTTCATTCTTCATTACTGTGAAAAAAAAAGAAGCGAATATCCATGACAGGGCGGTGGCAAGTCAAAGGAATCTTCACACCCAGGGTGGGGTTCCCAGAGCAGGAAGGCGTGGTGCATCTATAAAGGAACGCTCTGGAAACAGCCAATGTGTGTCCTCTGTGCAAACAGAAGTAGAAAGCTCTCCCTCTATCAGGCTCAGAAGAGCCATGAAAACTTTCTGCTGGAACAGAGCAGAGGCACTGTTGATTAAGCACTTCTCAATCTGTGAGAAGTCTGTTGGATAATAATTTTCATTATAAAAACGAAAAAAGGAATGCACTTTCTTCAAAAATAATCTTTTAGAAATAGAATGAGGCCCTGGCTGGTGTGGCTCAGTGGACTGAGTACAGGCCTGCAAACCAAAGGGTCACCAGTTCGATTCCCAGTCAGGGCACATGCCTGGGTGCGGGCCAGGTTCCTGGTTGGGGTGTGTGAGAGGCAACTGGTTGATGAATCTGTCACACAGGGACGTTTCTCTCCCTCTCTCCCTCCCTTCCCAGCTCTCTAAAAATAAAGAAATAAAATCTTAAAAATGGCACTTTTTAAAAATTTGTTTTCTTTTTCACTTCCTGTGTTAAGTGCTTTAATTTTCAACTCTCTTTGAAAATGTATGGGTAAAAGTAATTCCTTTACATATACATTTTATATTCACATGTTATTCATAGTTTACAACTATAACCTCCAATTTTACAGATTAAAAAGTTGAAAATTCAAGCATGAAGGAGAAAAAGACTATTAATCGCACAAATACTTCTACATGTCCTGAGTTTATTATACATTAATGCAAGTGACAGCATTACAAGCATAGCTGTTACTTCAAATGCAGTACTTCCTTCTTTTTGGTTAAACGCATTTCTTTGCGTTCTAACTTTGCCACGTGGATCTCCATTTTTAGGTTTAAATTAGGCTCTTGAGCCCTCCTATTTTCATGCTTGATTAAAAGCACTGAAAGTACATTGAATAGTAAAATGCATCGTTGATGGTTCTGCATCATTTATAGAACTAATCATAGTCTCCGATACCAAAAGCCTATTCATAGTTCAAGGATATAATTAATGGAGAAATTTTATACCTTCATTTTCCTTCAACATGATCATTCAATAGTTGGGGGAAAGGAGTTGACCAATCCGATGACAGCACCGAATAACATCAGAAGACCATCCACTTTTTTGATTAATAAAATTCTCATCGCTCAGTTATCATATTCAGATACGCGGTTACCCAGTGATTATGCTGGAATGTAAATGTTTTTTCCTTAAAGCTACTCTGACAACTTTCTGTTGCGCACAGTGATAAACACTTCACTGGCTTAGTAATATCCATGGCAACTCGGTTCCAAGGGCCTCAGAGTGACCCCCATGTCTTGTATAAATGTTTTTGGCAGGAACCTCCACAGCCAATGCATGAGGATGATCTAATTTTGCAAGCGTGTCATTACTAACCTTCTCATGTACAACTCAAGCCAAGTTTCTCCCCTTGTGAATATTTTCCAAGCCCATGGAAGAAAAGAGCAAGGCGGAGTGAGCACTGCCTTGTCATTTCGTGTTCATGAAACCAGATCCCCCTCGTCTAAACCATTCCCTGTTTGATGTGGGACACACCTGTCCGCTGTCACCCATGGCCCATCTCTATAGCACTAGTGTGATATCTATGGAAAAACCTAGACTCCTTACTTGTCTCCTGGTGGCGGAAGAACATCTAGAGGGACCAGCTCAGCACTAGGTGTTGAAAAGGCAGTGAACGTAATTCCCACCCACCCAGACTGTTCCACGTGAAATGGGACCCTCCTCAGCCAAGTTGTCTCCTTCACTGGCGTCTCCTCAGTCGACTCCCAAAGTCACAGCTCCACAGAGCTGCTGTCATCGTTTTTTAGGCAAATTGTTTTATTCCTAATATATTTACTTTTACTTGAAACTATTCTAGAGAATCAGGGTGGTGATCTTAAGTGGAAAAAAAAAAAATCTCGAAGTCATCATGTTCCTGATACGGGTTTCTGGTAGGTACATGTGGAAATTGCTTCCTAACCATGATACATGCATGCCGCACACAGGTTTTTCTTAAAAACATGTCCCTGGGTGCACATTAACTTTTAAAAAAATCAGCCTAGCCCAACACCAATAGTTCTGAGAACTCAAACTACAAAACTGGTAACTGAGGAATTTTGTAAACCTACTTCCATGGTGACAAGATGTGCCTGTTGCCCAGGTTCTGTGCTGATCGCACCTTGAGGGGTGTGGGGCACAGGCCTTAAGGAAAGTGGATCCCACTGATAAAGGATGCACAGTTGCTGGTAAGGTATTAACTCCCCCGACTACTGGGACTCTGACAAATTTGCCTGTCCAATGCCTGTTAAGGAATGGGTAGCTTTAAGGAACAACACAACATATGACAATGTTATTACCACTTGGAATAAATAAGAAAATGTTCAATTCTGGGAAACTTACCACTGAGACAGGGTCCATGGCCTCTTGCTTGACAGGGACCGGGTCAAACATGAGCATTCTTCTAGTTAAACTTTCTAGGGTGCTCTGGTGTTTGGCCTAGAAAACAGAACGAGGTGTCCATGTAAACCCCGAGGTTACTTTAAATGTCAACTCATAAAAATAAAATACAATGCTCCTCACCCCCTTCTCTGACTCCTTCCTCTCCCCCGCCCCCAGAATGGCTGGAAATTGTTTCCCTTACCTACGAAAGATGCCATTTTGTACAATTAAAACCAGACTCCATAGTCATAACCAGACGAGAGCCAACTGGCATTCCGAACTCAAACACATGGACCCTGACGGCTCTGGAACAATATGTACAGCTGCTTCCGAACAACACGGCCTCCCTGAGACTGCAGTGCCAGCGACAGAAGTTCACGCTATATATGAATGTTAAACACTTTTTCTTACAGAAAAATCAGGGGGGGAAAAGGAAGACAAGCAAAAAGAAAACCTAGAACCAACCATCATCAATCTTTGTTTATATCTGTCTAAACTTTTTAAATAAATATCATTTCCATCAATAAAATAGAGCCTGTTTCTCAAAATTTCCACCAGCAATGTGAATCATCGCTTAAAACAAAAAAACTTTACCAATATGTAAGTATCAACATGGCAAGTTATTTTTATTCAAAATTAATTTAATTACTGAACAAAATTCTCATCTCTATTTACCACTTACATTTCTTCTTTTAAGAAATGCTATTCAAGTCTTTAGCTTCCCCCACCCCATCTCTTACTGTTTTCTGAGCACTTTTTATATATGAGGAGTATTAGCTTGTATTCACTCCCATTCTTTCAAATTTCTCATTAGGAAATCAGCCAGTCTCTAGCTGGATGCATCTCGGTCTTGTTCGGTCTTTCTCTTCTCTGCTTCTATTGTTGTGCTCACGTTATGCATTGCCTTCTCTGTTCTACACTAGACCACTTCCAGCACTAGTCTGCATAAAGCCAACCGCTTCCTCACAGGACAAAACACCCCGTCTGCTCCATGTTCAGCTGCATTTCCCATGTGATGGACTCACTGCCCAGACACCACTCAGATCTCCAGCAACCTGCTCCAGGCACTGACTATCCAAGTCTGATTCCAGCGGTCGGTGCTTTGGGGAGGGGAGGTCTTTACAGGTCACTTTGGTTGGGGCGGAAGAGTGAACAAGTTCTAGATCGAGCTGTGCCTGAAAAAGCGGTGCAAGTCCTGGGTTCTAGACTACCGCCTGCATTTCAGTATGAGCCCCCCTTCCCCATCCCACCTCCACGACAGTGGTCCTGTAGTTTGTTCTGTCCACACTGTGCTTACACTAAGAGACCTTCATGTACAATTATAACAGTGCTACTGTGTAGTTCTGGGCCTCATGACAACACGTGAATATCATTATCAACGAGCATAAGGCCCTGACTTCAAAATTCTGTTTGCCTACCTCACAGGACGTATTATATATAATCTGTGAACACAATCCGATACCAGTGTGCTCAAATCAATGGCAGTGCCACCCTCTTCTGTATTCCAGCAAGAACCCACGCCAACAATCAGTGAAAAATGGATGATTTCATTATGAAGGATGAAAACCTCTTTTGTGCCTTGAGATCTATTAACCAGTTCCCAGCCCAGCAGTTGTACAGATGGACATGGTTCTAAAAATGGCTGTCCAGTGCCCTGGAGTGGACCCTGAACAAAAGATATGAGATGTGCTTCTACCAATGTGAGGTCAGAGAATTCAGCAGCCCTGACTCACGGCTGGCCACCCCTCCCCCAAACCTTTTAAATGGAATTAACTCTTACAGATCCACCTACTGCACGGACAGCGAGGTGAGGCAAACCCTCCTAAACAAAAGCACTGATATTCTCAGGTGTTTAAGGAAAGAGCCCAGCTCCGGAGACTCAAGAATTGCATTCCAGCCCTGCCGTGAGGCAGCTCCTTTCTCATGTAAAATGAGATGACACCTCTTTTATCTACTTCCTAGAATCTTTAACCACAATGTTTTAGAAAGGTAAAATTAGAATTAAAAAACAAACAACAACAAAAAAGCTCTTTTGCCCTCTAAATAGTTTATACCAACCGATGTGAACGTAACTTTTAGATATACACCCCGTATACACAGCGCTAAATTTGTTGGTTCCAAGTTCTGGGCTTCGGGGATTGGCCTCTTTGCTAACAGACCTAGACTTACCTCCATCCTTAAAAAAAACCCAAACACTCCTCAGATTAAAGTCGGTTTAAAAGTTAACAGCTATCTGTGTTCACTATCAGATCTCATCTAGTGCCTTGTCACTTTCCAGCAGCACCACCAAGATAGCTTCCTGGCATCTCCTCACCTGACGGAGCACCCTCTACCACCAGGAAGGGTGGCACGGTGGGATTACGGTGATCCGCTCCGCAGTTCACTTTGGTTCAAATGCTAATGTCACCATTTAGCTCATAAAGCCTTCAATGAATTTTCCTAATGACCACTGAATTCATTTAGAAGTAAATTACACATTAAGCTGTTATTTCTTATATCGTTTTAAGACCTTAAATTACTTTTCATTCTGTGATTTTTATGTTTTACCTAAGTTTAAGGAAATTGGACAAGAAAAAAAATGTGTGCGCAAAATTCAAACACCACTAGGAACAGAATCAAACTCACATGTCTGACAGCACGTTGCTCCCAACCTGGTAGCTTTTAAAATGACTGGTTATACTTTTGGTGACAGTCACAAGACAAGGGACAAAATACAGGACGTGTAAAGAAAACGACGTACCGTAATCTGTTAACAAGAGCGCCTTGGGAAGGGGGGTGGGGAAGGCCAGTTTTATGCACATGCGTGCCAGTTTTTAAATGAATCCTACAACAAAAACTTTCAATAAAAACATGCAAAGGAAGCGAAGCTGGAAAGGAACCAAATTTTGGAAGAGAATTAACATATTATCACAAGTTGGGATTTAACTTTTTTGCAAAACAAACTTGTACGCTCTCTACCTCAGGTGCTGATCTCTGAACAGACCCAGACCACTTTTGCCACTAGTTTGGACTGTCTCTGGGGGCGAAAGAGCGGCTGCAATGTCTCCACAGCGCCTTCTGTATAAATGGAGTGACTGAAGCCCTGGAAGAAACAGGCTCTCTTAAGTGAGTGGCTTCAGTTCTCCACGAGCAACTCAGTTCTCTGGGGATGTTACCATCATTTTTAAGGAATGCTAAAAACTACAGATGCTGTAGAAAAGGTTACACAACACTGACAGCAATCTTAAGCACAACCGGTAGGTGGCGCGCTAAAACAGGTATTAGAGAGTAGGACCCTGGCAGTGAATGAGTTTGCCAACGTCAGGGTCTTTAAACCTCGTGGGTTTTAGGCAGGCTCAGGAATTCTGTTAACCATTTTATGTGGGTACCACAGACACGAGGAGGCCCCAAATGTGGTTCTGCTTTTTCTTACAACTATTTTCCAATCATAAACACATTTACATCTTAGTTATATGTAGTCTACAAGAAATATATTCGAAAGAAAGCAATTCCAAGACAACAAAACTGCATTTAAAAGAGAAGAAAGACTGGGGGGGGGGGGGGGGCGGTTTGCAAAACTGGTTTTATAAAACCTCTAAGTTATCAAGGTGCTTGAAAGCAAAAATATAGGAACATCATCACTGTCAAAATAATTTTCCATAACTGGAGCAAATGTCATCTTTCCCAGCTATGTTATTTTGCTGGGAAGGGCAAAGACAGCTGAATTTTCCTCCAAGAGGAAGAAACACATTTCCTTTCACACTCTCTCCACTCATACTTCTGACTTTTCAGATGTTGAAATAAGGGTCAGATTTTTGCCAAAATGGAAAACTGCGTGATTATGTATTAAAAAGCTTCAGCGAGTGAATCATGCACATGAAGTTTCAAAAGTAGAGCTGCCTGTCACCATCCCGAGCCCTCCATGCTTTAGGAAAGCACAGATGTGCTCCAGAGCCTGGAAATGCACGCGGCCCTTCATGTTAGGAGGTTGTGATTTACCAAATCTCCTTTGATAATGGCTTGTTTTTAAGCTAGAGCATGTTTATTACAAAAACAACTTTATAAATGGCTGCCCCTTCCTTTGCAGGGTTGGGGGGAGGGAGAATATGAATGTGAAGAGCACATGTGCCTGAAGCAAAGTTTCTCGGTGACACAGCAGGATTTGCTTGGACCTTCTCGCCTCTCAACTCCTTTCTTATGCTCTTTCCTCCAGATCTTTATTTCTTTCCTTATATCCTCAAAGGGTTCCTGTGTTATCCAGCCTGACCTGACCCTAAGCCTCCAAATTACCTGCCTCCCTCAAAGCAAATCTGCTTCCTAGCTGACCTCAGCCAGGTGTAAGGCAAAAAACAGTAGGATCAAATCAACACACCATCTGTAAGTGCCCCCTACCCTGCTCCCCCTGTTTTTAACTTTCCCAAGTGTTTGGATGTTAAAGGAGGAAGCACATTACCTCTCCCCACTTTTTACTCCCAAAAGAACTTCAGGGAAAAAGAGAAAAAAAAAAAAAAAGGAAAAAAAAAAAAATAAAAACCTGATCTGTGTGTATGTAATTCTTGGCCAGGAAGAGGACCAGGGCAGGCAGGCAACATTCCCTGTAGCTCAACTTCCTTTCCAAAGAAACTTTTCTTTCTTCACTTCTGTACCCAAACTCTTCAAGCTCCCGAGGAGCTGAATGTTTTAATGGCAGTTGCTCTGGCCAGAAATACAAGGGGCCAGGCGACAGATGGAAGTAGGCATTTGAAGTTGAAGGCTCTTTTCAGAGCAGCTGAACGCTGGCACCTACCTGGAAATGCGTCCCGTTTTCGTATCACTTGAAGATTTTCACCTACCTTGGTCTCCTCTAGTCGGTTTGAAAGAAAAAAAAACGTCCATGGGGTATTTCTAAGTCTTTGCCCCTCATAAATTAGTTATTTTGTATTAAAATGTTTTGTAAATGGCAAAGAAGTTAATTATTTAGTTTCAGATTAAATATAAAGATCCAGTGAGCAAACAATCCGCCCTCTCTCCTCTCCTGGCTAACAAGCCACCCAATTTTACTTTCCTGCCTCCACCCATCTGCTCCACCCTATGGAAAGTTGCCAAGGCAAGTCCAACTTGTCCAAACAGGACATGGCTTCAGATAAGATTCTGCCCACACCCTGTACTTCGGAAAGACCAAGTGAAGCAATTGATTTTGCATGTAAATAAGGACAGGTGCAAAGGTAACAACCCAGCAAAATCCCTACACTTTTGCAGAAGGAGGCCCAGCAAAGCAGGGATGGGGGTGGGACAACCCAACCCATACCCAGAAGGTAAACTCTCAAGTTCACAGCCACCTGGTTAGTAGCATTCCATACCTTTCTTAAAGAACTTTTAGCAAACTCTAATCATTTTCCCTACTAAGTTACACACTTGTTTTCCTTCTTTAGGCTGAAAATTTCGTATTTCAGTTTTAAGGGCGAGCAACCCGAGATCAATTGAAAAATCCCCCTGATGCATAATCCTGCTGTGTACATATCTTACAAGGCCTGCCTAAGCCCTTGCAATGCTCTTGTGTGGAGTGTTATATAATCAAATCCAGAAGGGCTGTGTGAGGCCAGGCAGCCTCTCCACTGGTGCCCTATCACTGGAGACCCACCCCACTCCACCCTAAGGGGCCTCCACCCATGGGGCTCCACCCTGGAGGGAGTGGGAGGCTGGGAGGGACCAATTGGCTCCAGTCAGCAGCCAGTTCCTGGAAACTCTGGCCTCAGCGGTGATGGCTGGAACCTTAAAAATAACCAGCAAAAGAATCGCCAGGGTGGTGGTGAATTCACTGGACTCCTGAGGATTCTCCATTAAAATTTTATCTCATAGCACCCCAGACCCTTTAGATGTGAACCATGAGCTAATACTGCCCTCTCCCTTCAAAAGCAAACAAAAAGGAAACAGAAATGCACTTGAACCACTGCTATGTAAGCGAATTAATTCAACATGTCCCAGATCCAAATCCTCCTCGCTCCTGCCTCAAAACGGCTGCCTGCCAGGCTGCCCCCCACCTCCCATTTGTGTTATTTTCTGGTCATTCAGCATGGAAACCTTTTAAGCTCCTTCCCCAACTTTTCTTTCCATTTCTGCTCTTGCCATCGGAGGACAGGCCCCCTTGGTGCCGCAAGACTCCCGTTGCTGGGTTTTCCTCCTCCGGCCTCCCCACCCCAGTCCTAGGCCCCCAATCCACCCAGGTCCCTTTGCCATCTATATTTCTCAAAGCCCTCTTCTCATCCAGCCTTTCCTAAGCTCACAAACCTTCCCCCCTCCAACAGGATCCCCAGGGCTTCAGGCTCCCCGCTACTAACCAGCTGCCCCCTGCTCCAACAAGCGCCCTTCATGCTGGGTGCCCTGCCCCCCACCCCCAATGCCTTTGTTCATTTTTGGCCCCGATGCTGGGCAACCGGCGAGGAATGCCCCCTCCCCTTCCGGCTTATCTAAATCCTCCTAATTCTTCAAAGACCAGCTCAAGGCCCTCCCCACTCTGTGCAGCAGGCTGATTGTGCCCTGCTAGTTGTGAAGCGGCCTCCTCACCTAGATAGGCTGGGCATTTTAACTTGCCAAAGGTTTGTCTGAGCCTAGCACCTGAGCACCTAAGGGGAGTGCATTATTCTCCCTCCCCACCCCCTAAAAGAGATCAGGCTTGTTCACTAAATGACATTTTTTGGGTCAGGCAGAAGGAGCCAATATAAGAGAGCTTGGTCCATAGTAGGAGTTCCATGGTCATTTCCCCTTCCTTTTTTGAATGCACTTGAAATCTTCCTTAAATAATTACTGGAGGTAAGGGGGACCTAACCCTGAAGAAAAATGAAACTCCTCTAAAAAAAGGTTAGGTTGCTCCTAACCTTAACCTTGCGTGTTAGGAATCCTCCAGAGACTTTATCAGTACCATCCTCAAAGAATTTTTTTATCATGCACGAAGAAAGATCTTCTAAAGGTCTCTACCCTGTTTTATAGCCTAAAATAGGAGAGAGAGTGAGAAGAGAGAAGCAGCAACTGCATGAGGAGGGAGGGGATGTGCTTAACAAAAAGAACTCTAGTGGTTTTTTTTTAAAGGATACTCCCCTTGACCAAGGAAAGCCAGGAGATTCCCATTGCTCCTTACAACCTTTAGGACTGCCAATCTCTAGGTGCTGGTTCTTTACGTGGACCGTGTCAGTTAAAGCCCAGGAAGTCAGTACAACCTTCCCATTTTACTGATGAGAACACTAGAACAGAGAGTCAAAGTCATCTGCCCGAGATCACACAGCTGCTAAATTGCAGAGTGGGGATTTGAACTCAAAGTGGTCCGACTTCAAGGCTGGTGGACTTGGCGCCCCACTCTACTGCCTCCCCCGGGCAGAGGACAACCTCACACCGCGAAGAGCCATGGTGGGACAGCAATTTCTGTGAGCGTGCTAGGAAACTCCGGGATTGTGTATTTACAGTAGCTGCAATTTCAGCCCCTCCTAACTGGCCCCTGATGCCTACCCTCTCCCTCGGAGTGCATGCTTGGACACAAGATCAAAAGGCATTCTGAAGGCCCCAAATTAGGCTATTATTCTTCCTAGCCAACACACCTGCAACTGGTCCATAAAACTGCTGAGAAAAACTGGCAGCTTGACTCAAGCAAACCCAGAAATCCACACAATAACTGTACGGAGGTGGAGGGTCAGGTCCTCACCCCCACTTTAGAAATGAGGAAATGGAGGAACAGAGGTGACCCCACGGGCCCAGATCCGCAGAGCTGGCTGGAGCTGCAGCCGGGAACCGAAGTGCGTCTGCTGCTGACCAGGGCTCTTTCTGTTCTGCTTCAGTCTGTGCTGTGGACTGACTAAGTAAAACCCGCCTCACACACGAGGGGCCCTCCCTGGGACCCAGGGTGTGAGCCGGGCGCAGTGCCACACTGGCCCATGCTAGGCAGGGCCAGGGGGAGGTCCCAGCGGGCAATTAAGATTTCAAAACGCCTTTTCAGGTTAGAGCGCTCTGGACCAGCTCCATCCTGGGGCATAACTAAGAATGACTGCACATAATTTGAGATTAGCTCTAATGAGTAGGTGCTCGACAGATACTTGTGGGGTGAATAAATGAATGGATGTCAGTCTATATACTTCTCACATGCGAGCATAAAATGAAGGGCAAGAGCCTCAGAATGACCTTCTTCCTCCCAAGTGTCGCACATGCAGAATTTGCCCTGGGGTGGGGGAGTGGCGAAGGGGGAAGGCAGTGAAACTAGCTTGAAAAATCATCTTTTAAAACCTGAAACACAAAGTAAGTGTGAAAACTTTTGGAGGCTCTGGAGAGAAATACTCCCTTGTTTGGAGAACTAAGCAGAACAGGAACTTGAACTGACTAATGTAAGTAGTTTTAGGGTACAACACTTTGGAAGCTACCAGGGAGTAGCGTGCAGGAACAGATAAAGGAGTGGGTTTCAGTGATTAGGCTCAAAGAACAGCAGTGAGTAGAAAGAGGAGCATATAGGCCAAAGGAGAAAAACCCACACCTGAATCACAGGTTGCTCTCCAGGATGGATGCGCTGACCTCAGTGTCCATCTGATCTCCTATGTCTAGATTTGGCCAAGCTCCACTGATCTGGGTTGAGACTAGCTCCAGGCCATCCCTGGAGATCCTCAGGCCTGCCAGGGATTGTTAACCTTCTTGAGCATGTCTCAGGCTAATCTGGGTTCTTCAGGGTCCTCCTGGAAGGGGGTAGCCTCAGAAAGCACCCCCTTCATGGAAATCAGGGTAAGAGCCAGGCCCAGGGTTACAAGGGATACATTGGCTGAAGGGCCCCTGAACTTGCTACATTGTGTCTCCAGCTCCCCTAATAATTAGATGGGGGAAATGATAATGTATTCTCCCTGCCAACATAATGGAGTTTCAAAAAGCTCCAGGAACCTGTTTTGCTAGTGAAAGAACTTTACTATTAAACACTCTGACTGAGGGATACAAAATATACTGATAGTTTTTAAATGTTCCATTGAACTATGGTGACCTTCCAGAAAAAGCAGAGAACCAGGTAAGAGGATTTTTTTTTTTTGCTTTGGGGAAAAACAGTCCTACTTCTGGTTCAGAAACGATCTAGCATTATGTCTCTTTTATTACTGCTAAATTTCAAGGAAGGAGTGTGGCGGGGGGAGGCAGGGCTACCACCCCCTTTGGACAATGCTCACTCCTGTGGGGCAGACTGCTGTCTGGTTTCCTGTCTGCAGCTCCACTGCGAAGAGCAAACCGGGTCTGAGAAAGGCTGGGAAACGAGAATGCTAAAACCCATCACAATCCTTTCCTTCCACCTCACTCCAGGCTGAATTTCGACTTGAGCATTACATTATTAGCAAAGCAGGTAACCACTGTTTTACGAGTCTAAGGGTTTGTTTTAAAGCTAGAACCAATGATACATGAATCAGTTCAGAAAGAGAGCCAGTTCCCAGAACGGTGTAATCCCTAGCAGTGAAAAGAGGAAGGGGTTGTGTGTCTGTATCTATCTACCTGTCCATCTATCCATCCCTGAACACGACTGAGTGTGAAAACAGAGTGAGAAGTACCACTTTAAAGCTGTTCATTTTACGCAAAAATGTGGATTTGGAAACAGTAAGACGGCAAGTACCTAAAAGGGGGTGGAGGTAAAATGTTATTGAATTAGGAATGATGACTTAAATGGTCAAGAGATCAAAACTATTGTTCCCATTTTTCTAATGATAATAGCTTTCTAACTTATCATTTTCACTATTGTGTAGCCTAGCATTTAGAAACTTGCAGGATTTTTTTTTCTGATAGAAAGTATTAGATCCTAATCATCTCTATTAACCACCTCCCTCTTCTCACAAAAGAGGGGGGAAGAATGATTTGGGGTAAGCCAAATTAAAAAACAAACAAACTCAGTCTACCAAATCTATTTGGATTGCTAACAACTTTGGAACTAAACAAAACAAAAAACTTGCTTCAATTTGGCTTACTTACGAGTTTTAGTTTAAAGGCCTCTTGTTCTACAAATCAGCTTAATATTTCAAGTTCGCTTCCTCCAAAGAAGAAAAAAAAAAAATCTTACTGAAACTTTCCAAACTCCCATCTGTTTTCAAGGAAAGTTATCAGTAGTCTACTATTTGACCCTAGAGGTTTTTCTTAATTTCATATTGTGTATTTATCCATAAAGAAAAAATGTGGCGGAACAGGACGTTAAAACCAAATACTATTATCAATTTTTGGAAGGACAGGGCCTCACTTGCTGCCTCAGCAAGTCTTTCAATTAATTCCATTTAGAGAACATTGTAAATAATTCCTTTTGACAAATAATAACTTTAAAATAGAAACTTGCCAAAAGTTTTCTTTTCCAACCATTTCTTTCAAACTTAGTTTCTGGAGAACCAAGAGAAAAATAATTTACTAAACTAGGTTTTAAATAGTTAACCCAGAAATTTGTTAACCCACATCTGACAGAATAAAACAAAAAAAAAAGGGGGGGGGGATGAAAAAGTTGTTATTGTAAAACAATAAAAATAACAGCATTCTTCTGTTTTCAAAACACAAGATTAAAATTTTCCAAGCTATCATTAAATGAATTTCTTGTTTCCAGTTCTTCTTTTCTTTGACCTTTTTATTCTAACTATTTTTAGTTTGGAAATCAGGTGAAGGACAGTAAAATCTTTGTCCTTAAAAAATTATCCTAGTGCTCAGGTTTTTGTCTTAAAAAAAAAAAAAAATGAAACTGGGATTCCCCGCCCCGCCCCCCAAATATATCTTGTTTTGCTTTAATACTTTTTCTGAAATTTCTTCCTTAACGTAAGAAGACTTTCAAGTCAGCCCAGGCTGCCAAGGCTACTTAAGTTCTTCATCCAGTGAAGCTCCCTGTGCCTGGGGCGCCCCTGTTAAACGTGAGCAAGGACTGGCCACAGCTTTCAGACAGCGCTAGGTCTTCTAAACTGGAAGGTAGGTAGGTGGTCATCCTGGTCCCAAATCGACCATTCCAGGGCAAAATGCCTATCTCAAAACAAACACCCTCTGCACGTCCAAACAAAAACCAACCAACCAAACAAAAACAACCTCCTTTGGACTTCCATCCAACATACACACCAATTTCTCAAAATCACAATGGGCAATGATGAACTTACAAAGGTAGAAAGTCTTCATTCACCCATAGAAACACACTGGAGCAAAGGGTGTATGTAAAAAGGTTAACTGACTTCTCATTATGACATAACATGGGCGTCTTAAGCAACAGCAAGTGTGTAGAGACATGATAACCCCCTGGGTGGAGTTAGGGAATTTAGGGGCAGGGACCAAGGCCTGGTCTGGGCTACTGATCTACCAGAAAACAGCCTGAAACAGGAAAGAGCACACATATGCCACTTGGAATGTATGACGCAAACCCCAGCCTTGAAACAAAGAACAGGAAACAGCTCTGCTGGCTGTGCTGGAGAGAAAGCACAGAGAAACATTTAGCCGGCCCTCCCTGACCCTATATTCATGAGCAGCTGGAGTTTTTAAAGACAACAACAGGGGGTGGAGGTGTTTGTTCTATGGGTGTGAATAATAACACCAGCTTTATACAAGGGACCTGCCCTATTTACAAATAGGAGCTTCCACATACAGTAAACACAGTAAGTGAACATGGGATTTTATCATATTCAAGCAGCAGAGCCTTCCTAATTAACAGCAGCCTCCCTACCGATTTCTTTTGTCTCTTCATCCCCCATCCCAGGGGCTGGTCTCCAGCCATGATCAAATTCTGGGTTAGGGGGATAATTACTGCTCAGCCTCAGAGCATCAGTAGGACAAGGGAGGTAGAACACCGTTGTTAAGAATTCAGATTATGACTGGGTTATTCAACACAACTGAAAATTGGACCATTTGTAAGTGTCCCTTAGCCACAGAACTAAATCTAAGACATGAGTGTGGGACAGCTAGAGTCACCTCACATTTTCAGTCCTCTTCAGCTGCATGATTGTAAACACATTTGCACACAGCCACACATCCGTACACACACCTACAGAAATTCACCTTTCAAGAGTATGATCCTGTTCCTGACATTCAGTATGCTAAAATGTTTCCTTTAGTTATTTTTAGAGTAGTAAAACCCACTTATATTCCTTTTCTCATTATTTCTCTTCATTTTGTTAGGACTGTTAAACTCAGGTTTCCATGATCAGAGATTTAGGAATCTGTGTGTAGACATAACTCCAGGTTTAGAAAGAAAGAAAGAAAGAGAAAGAAAGAAAGGAAGGAAGAAGACATCACAGGGCCTATAGCAACTGGAAGATTGGATTTTAATTTAGAAACTTTGCAGTGAAAAAAAAATACACCTTTCTCAAAGCTATTTTGCTGTTTCATATCTGACAAGATTTTGTGGTCTAAGCAGCTACTTTTCTTTGTTATTGTCACGTCAAAATTTTTATACCTGCGTTCTCCTTCATGCAAGCCAAATGTTCCTTACAGACGGTGTATCTTTACTGAACTTACTAATAGTACATTAGGTTTTCCCTCCTAATGGTTGTGCAGCAAAGCCCACTGACTATAGAGACTGAGATGTTTCTCTAGGGAGTTTAAATTAATCAAACATCTCATTTCAGGTTTCTGTTAACAGCCTAAGGTCAACTAACACACTCCATGTTTCAAGCCAAAAGTAACTTATCCCTCCACTCCTTCTTTAAAAAATACCCACTTGCAAAATTTTGGAGACGTTAATGCTATCAGATTGTTTTTTCCCTGGAAGTCTTCCCTCAGGTTAGGCAGACTATCATCTGGACGGATTTCTCGTATAAATAAAATGCTGCTCAGATCCACACACAAAGCACTCACAAAAGGACATTACAAAATTGCTCTGTGGAAAAACCTGTAATGAACAACTGCCCTGTGCCTCACTTGATTTTTCTTATAATTACAGGTACTAAATCTAAATAAATAATTACAGACTCCTTCTCCTCTTGTAATACAATCAATATATCTCTTCAGTGTCTTGGTGATCTTAGTGGAAAAATACATTCTGAGTTAGTAAAAAATTCAGTGCAAAATATTTACTTCAGTGAAATACAAGAAGGTGAGCAATGACCAATTTCCTTTCAACCTGACATAAAAGATAGTTCCATTCACATGTTTTTCTCCTACATTGCTGTAAAATTTAAAGCAGAAAAGATTCTCCCTGTTATCTGCCAAAGAAGTGGCTATGACAATTCCTGGTATTATTATCTGCCATCTCCAGGAAAGCCGCTCGGAAGCAATCCTTCGGTCCCCGCCCGGCTCTGGTCCCTAACTGCGGGCAGCTGCCTACGGCGGCTCAGCCTCCAGCCACGCTGCAATCCTCGCTCCAGGCACTGCGGCAGGTTCTCTCCGTGTCCCCGAGAAGGACGCTCCAAATCCCGCCAGCCCTCGGGGATCCAGACACCCTGGCAGCTCCTGGGCTCTAGGACCGTGAATGGGATGCTGCCTCCGGTCCCAATTGCCCCAAGTTTCTTCCCAGAGGGACCGGGAGGCTATTCCAAGTTTGCTTGGACCGGCGAGCAGCCGCGCGCCCCATCCGAGAAGGGGGGCGGTGGGGGGCGCGGGCGGAGGGCGGGGAGGGGGAGGGCGCGGGAGAGGAGGGTGGGGGACCCGGAGGGGGAGGAGCAGGAGCGCGGCCTCGACGCTACCTTTCTCCAAACAACGTTGCCACACGCGGAGAGCACTGAGATTTTGGGGGCTTTGGAGAGAATCGCGAACGAGCGAGCGGGCGGCAGCCGGGCGACCACACAGGTGAGCCCCCGCCCGCGCCCTCGCCGAGGCCGCGGCGGGCGCTGCCAGCCTCGCTCTCCCACACCCCCGGATCTGCACGGTGGCTCCCCCCCAATCCCACACTTTCAACCGCTGAACCCGGGGGCTTCCTCCCCCGAGCCTCCCTCTCCGCCGCCACCCCTGGCTGCAAAGAGCTGTTGCACTTTCCCAAGCCCACAAGGCACCCCCACCCCGCGCTGCACCCCCAACCCATTCACGGAGCACCCCCATAAAAAATGAAAGCGGACAAGCCAAAGAGGGGGGCAGCGGGAGTCGGGCGACACGGAAATGTGAGGGAGAGGGGACTTACTTTTCGAGGAGCGGTGCTGAGCGCTGCAGACGAGAAATAAAAGGCCTGGCCCCGGGGTGCCTTGAACCCCGCGAATGCAGTCGTGTCAGCGCTCCAGTCCGGGCGCCGGTGGCGGCGGCGGTCGCAGGGGACGGGGACGGGCGCGCGTGCGGCGGACGCTCGCCCTGCGCTCCGGCTCGGGCCCCGGCTGCGCGCTGCTCCGCGCGGCTTCGCTCCTGGCTCCCCTCTGGCTCCTGGCACCAACTCTGGGCAGTCACATGACGCCGGCGCCGCTCGCTCTGCGAGCCTCCCGGGGCTGGCGGGGTAAGTAGAGGCTGGGACCCAGGGTGGGAGGGTCAGGGAGGGGAGAAGGGGCCGCGGCGGCCGCCCGGGCTGGGCGGGTCCCCACCCACTTGGGTGGAGGCAGCCGCCGGAGGGGTCGACCGAGTCACTCGCCCAAACACGCACCCCGCCCTGCGCCCTTCCCCCGCCACCCCCGCCTCCCGCGCCGCCTCCGCCCCGCCCCGCCCAGTCACCCGGGGACGGCCTGACAGACACTCATTATTCCCCGGAGCCGGGCACCGCCCCGCCGGCCGAACCTGTCCCGCGAGGCGCGGCGCGGCCGTGGGGCTGGGCGTGCACGGCGCGGCCCCCGCCCCGGAGCCCCCGCCCTCCGGCCCCCGCCCGGCCCGGTGCGCCCGGCACGGCACCCCCGGCCCGCGCCCTCCGCTCGGGAGCCCGCGCCCCGCCCGCCCCCGGCCCCGCCGCCGCCGCCGCCGCCGCCGCCGCGCCGCCGCCCGAGCCCGGGGGGAAGGAAGGGCGGCGCTGCCCGCTCCGGGCGTCACCGGGCTGCAGCCCGCTGCGCCGCTTCCAAAACACACAGCCGGGCTCGCGGGCGAGCCGAGGCGGGGCGGGGGTGGGGAGGGGGGACCCGGGCCGGCCGGGGCCATCAATCAGCCGACACCAGCGGGAAGGGCGGCCGCGGGCGCGGCGGGAAGGGCTGGGCCCCGCACCAGCGCGGCCCCTCCTGCACCGAGTGCGCACAACTCTCTTAAAGAAAAAGCAGGAAAGGCGCCGGTGGAGAAGGAGCGGGTGCACCTGGGCGGATTCGGGGGCGAAGGAGCAGCGGAGAAGGGGAGGGCCCTTGGGGTAACCGAAACCCCGAAGTGGTCCCGAATTTCCAAGGTCATTCCACTTTCTGTTGGCAAGCCTCTTTGTGCCCCGGGGCGCCGGGTCCCCTTCGTCGCCCGCCCCACGGAGGGAGAGCCGAGTGGCGCACCCCGCCTCCCAGGATTTTTCTGGGAAGGCCCGAGATCCCCGAAGCAAACTTCCCACGGGCCTGGCCTGCCGCTGGAGCGAGAAGGCGGCCGGTGGCAGCGGCATTTGCTCGGCCGGGCCTGCCTGAGAACTTGGCAAACTTCGGTCCGGATCCTCCCGCCCGGAGGGAGAACTCCGGGCGAGCTGAGGGTTCTGTCCCGCAACCTTCCGTTTCACGTCGCTTCCCGGGGACCGAGCGCGAGTGGCCTGCACGGCGCCCCGGGCCGGGCGGTGGAAACCGCGTTCTGTCCAAGCCAGGCCCTTTGGGGGACTTTGTACGCAGCGTGGTACCCGCGTTCAGTGCTTTCGGAGTTTCTTTTTAAACAGGACTAATGTAATAAAGAATGCAATAAAAAAAAGAACAAAAGACAAATTGGTTCAATTGTTTTAGTTCTGTGCAATGTTTAAAAACGCCCCTGCTTCAGTCTAGGGCTTGTTATTGCTTCAAGATGTTTTAAAGGCCCTTTAAGCTCACCATTCACACTTTGATGCTTCATCCAGGCATGGGACTACTTAAAACGTAGAGATAGAGTATATACTGAGCCTCATCATGTAGCTATGCAGTAATATAAAATTAGTACCGGTAACCTCAAGTAGTAGCATTGCATATTGTACAAAATGCACATTAAAGACCACATGGAGAACACCCAGAACTGACGCTGATTCATGTGCTGTCATGCTGTCTCACAAGATCAATCTTTAAATCGTACAGAGATGAGGGTTTTTAAAATGAATAAAATACAGATGCAAGGGGGGAAACTTGAATTTGTGTCAATTACTAATTGCAGTTCATTGATTGCTGACATCTTTAAATGTCTGATCAGATGTCTTACATTTGTATTAGCTGGAAAACTTTGTTAGTGGTGACTGATGGAATTGTTTTGCATTTTGGTGCCTGCCTCATAGTAGGGGCTCAAAAAATACAGGCTTTGCTCAAGGGATACAATGATAGAAACCTGAAGCACAGAAGCCATGTTTTTTACATTGTTCATGTGAGTGTGGGTCCCAAGGAGAAGCCTGAAATAGGTCTATCTCAGAAAAGTAGCAGTGACTTTGCCATGAAGGAGGGGTGGGAGAAGGAGGAGAAAAGTCATCCAAAAGGTTAATTACTGACCATGTTGTGTGCAGTGCCCTGTGGAGGCTGCTCAAACAGCTTGTGCAGAAATGAAGCCATCCAGGGAAGGATACCCCCAGAACTGCCTGAAGTCACCCGGCCCCTCCCCTCTCTAACCGGTCACAGCCCTGTTGTGCACTGAATCTCAGACCTCCATTGCTCCTCACTCCTTGGCTACTGTCCTGGTCCAGCCTATTGCCACAGGGACTTGTTGGTCGTCCTGTTTGTAGCTTGGCTGAAATGTGGGAAACAGAGCAAAGGAATAGGAAGAATAACTTTTCTAAAATGCAAACCTAAACATGTCAATCCCTTCAATGACTTCCCTCCAGGTAAAGTCCAAGAGTTTACCACTGAGCTGACCTGGACTTCTGTCACGGTAGGGTCTTCTCTCTCTGTTCTCCCCTCCCACTCTTCTCCACACACACAGAGCTTTCCTTTGCTTTTTCCAACTCTTCCCACCTCTGACCCTTTGCCCATGCTCATTTTTCTAGGTGGGCTAGCCTTCTTGCCTCCTCCCCCAACTCCTGACCACCGCCCTCAATTCCCTAAATTCTATTCATCTTTAAATACGGTCTTAAATGATATTTTCAACGACCATCCCTCACCCCACCCTCGGACGAAGAGAGGTGCTCCGCCCTTGGTACTCTGATAGCCCCCATGCGTCACCTCTTGCAACATTTTTTATTTTTCTCCTGTGACTGGCTGTTACTGTCTGTGGCACTGAAATATAAACTCTGTGCATGGCCCTGTCTTTTCAGCAAAATTGTATTCCCATGACCCAGGTGTTAATCTATTGTTCAAATATTGGTAAAATAAATAAATGTGAGCTGTGAATCGAGAAGAAGTCATTCACATCTAAAAAGAGGAGAGGAAGCTTCAGGGTGGCAAGCGACCCCATGAACTGTACCTTTGAAATGGTAAAGAGGAGGGAGGAGGGAGCTTTCCTCACTGAAGGTTTATGAGCAGTAGAATGCCATGGTGAAAGTGGCACCTAGGTCTCCTCTTCGTCCCTGACACTCAGTGCCTGGCGCGTGTGTAGTGTTCAGTAGGTCCCGCATAAGGGAGGTGTCTCCAGCTCAGTCTTTGTGACGGCTTTGCTCCTGTTCTTCGAGGACAGGAAGCCAGTCTGATTTAGGTTTGGGGCAGCACATGCTCAGGAAGGGATACCCCTCCCTGGTCCCCACATCATCGCTTCCAACCAGTCACTGCGGTCCCTTTTGCCATGACTGGGAGGAGAGTAGATGTGTGACAGGGTTCTGGCCAGTGGGACCTGAAGGGAAATGTGCTGGGACTTATGGGAGATATTTTTCTTCCCAATAAAAGGAAACTCTTACAGGGATAAGCCCCCGGACCCGCTCTGAAGTTATGTGAGGATGTGGGGCTTGAAGCTATGGCAGCCATCTTACAATCATGAGAGGAAAGCAAGGTTTCAGATTTCCATATGGATGGCTTTTTTTTCATCATTAGTTTTTAGCTCAACTATGACCTCTTCAGGGATGACTTCCTTGACCACACAATCTAAAATATCTCTCCCCTTGCAGTGCCCTCAGTGGTTCAACCTGGATCTGTCTCACTTCAACAGCGTTTGGACAGAAGAGACCCAGGGACACGCCTTTCACCAGCCTCTGACCACCCTCCAGCCTCTTTTCAAGTCTCCACTTTGAGAACCATCTCAGCCACTCATGGACTTTGAGACCAGCCAACACCTTTTTTTTTTTGCAGGGTTGGGGGTACTTAATTCCTCATTGCCGAGCAACCATGAGCTCCCAAACTTCTTAGAATTATTCCACTAAGGTGAGGGCCACTGTCAACTGCCTGATCACTCTGCATCTGTGGGCCTCCTACTTCTACCTCTGTCTTGGCTTCTGTTTTGATTGTGACAATATGGCTCTGGAGGGTGTGGGCCACTTCTTTGCAAAGTTGGCAAAGGGGCAGGACACCCAGTGTCTCTTGAAGGTGCAAAACCAGCGCAGCAGCCACGCCCTCGTCCAGGATTTGCAGAAGCCTCCCAAGATGAGTGAGGTAATAAATAAAACTCAGGATGCCAGGGAATCTGCCATGGTCCTGGAGAACCTGAACCAGGCCCTTTGGGATCTGCAGGCCCTGGGGTCTACCTGCACAGACCCTCATCTCTGTGACTTCCTGGAGAACCACTTCCTGGAAGAGGAGGTGAAACTCATTGAGAAGATGGGTGACCACCCGACTACCGTCAGCAGGCTGGCCAGCCCCCAGGCTAGGCTGGGTGAGTAATCTTCCAAAAGCTCACCCTCAAGCATGACCTCCAGGAGCCTTTGCAGCCCAGAGGCCTTTGAAGGGTCCCTGCATCCCCCTGGTGCCTGGCTTCTGCTTTGAGCCTCTCCCTGCAACCACTAGGCCACCTCTTTAGCCACCCTGGAGCCTTCTTCCATGCCTTGGACCAAATGGAAACAATAAAGCTTTTTGCAGCGGAAAAGAATAAATAAAAATAAAATATTTCTCCCTTCCCCATTCAATGTCTAGTCATCTTTGCTCATATTTTTGTTGCCCTTTCCTCCAATTAGAACCTAGGCTTGGTGAGAGCGGGAATATTGTCCTCTTCATTCCTATTTCCCAAGCTCCTAGAATAGTGCCTGGCGAATACACGGTGTTTGAAAGTATTTGTTGATCAACGGGTGACAACTAAACAACACTATGTTGAGACTGACGCAGGGCCCAGTAGACACAAGCCACTACAAACCCCTGTTTTCTCTTTTGTGGCTTATATCACAGTTCTGTTTCAGACCATCTCTTTCTGATACACAACACATAACATATTCTTGAGATTCCTTCTTCCTCCTGCACTCTTTCAGAGCTTTTCCATTCCCTCCCCAGGAAAGTCTCTCCTCCTCTGTGATAATGGACAGAGTTATGAAAGCAGAAACGTGTCATGTGCTTGTGAGGTTATGAGCAACACAGGTACATTTACCTTAAAGAAAAAACAAAGCCGTATGATTTTATTTTCCTCCAGCTTTAGTGAGATATCATTGACCTATAATGTGCAAGTTTAAGGTGTGCGACATGATGATTAGGTACATGTATACACTGCAGTAAGATTAGTTAACATCTCCATCCCCTTACAGAATTATCATTTTTTGTGGCTATAATGTTTACGATTTATTCCAGGGGTGTCAAACTCATTTTCACTGGGGGCCACATCAGCCTCGTGGTTGCCTTCAAAGGGCCGAATGTAACTTTAGGACTGTATAAATGTAACTAGTCCTTAACAGTTAAGCAAGAGCTTGGTGCTGCCACCGGGTAGAAATAAGGTCCCGGGACTGTTAAAACAAGGTGGAGGGCCGCATTCGGCCCATGGGCCTGGTGTTTGACACCTGTGATCTACTCTCTTAACAACTTTCAAGTCTATAATGCAGTGTTACTAATTATATCCACTGTGCTGTACATTAGATACCAGACCATATTCATGTAGCTGGAAGCTTGTGCTCTGGACCGATACCTCCCCATTTCCCTGACCACCCCCCCTCCCCCCTCGGTAACCACCATTCTACTCTCTGTTTCTATGAGTTTGGCCTTTTTTCGATTTCACGTAGAAGACTGTATAGTATTTGTCTTTCTCTGTCTCACTTGTCTCACTTAGCACAATGCCCTTCAAGTCCATACACGCTGTTGCAAAAGGCGGGCTTCCTTTTGTGATGCCGGAATACTACTCATGGATGTTCAGTTCTCTTTGCCCATTCATTCATGGATGGACACTTAGGTTGTTTCCATGTCTTGGCTCTTGTCCACACGCTGTAATGAACACGGGAATGCAGGTGTCTCTTTGAGACGGTGATTTCATTTTCTTTGGACACGTACCCAGCAGTGGGATTGCTGGATCATGTGGTAGATCTATTTTTAATTTTCTGAGGAACTTTTATACTGTTTTCCACAGTGACTACCCATTTAAATTCCCATCGACAGTCACGAGGGTTTTCTTTTCCCTGCGTCATCGCCAGCACTTGTCCCTCGCCTTTTTAAATAATAGCCATTCTAATAGGTATGGAGGGTATGAAGTGATATCCCGTGTGGTTTTGATTTGCATTTCCCTGATGATTAGTGAGGTTGAACATCTTTTCATACACCGTTTGGCTGTTTGGATGTCTTCTTCGTATTCAAGTCCTTTGCCCAGTCTTAAGTTGGACTTTTGTTTTTTTGCTTTGTTTTTGCTATGGAACTATGAGTTTCTTTTATATTTTGGATATGAACCCCCTATCAAATAGATGGTTTGCAAGTATTTTCTTCCATTTTGTAGGTTGCCTTTTCGTTTTGCTGATTATTTATTTTCCTGCTCAGAAGCCTCATAGTTTGATGTAGTTCCACTTGATTTTTGTTTTTGTTGCTTATGCTTTTGATGTCATATCCAAAAATTGTTGCCAAGACCAATGTCAAGGAGCCTTCCCCTATGCTTTCTTTGGGTAGTTTTACAGTTTCAGGCCTTACATTTAAATCTTTCATCCATTTCAAGTTAATGTGTGGGAGTGGTGTAAGATAGGGGTCCGATTTTATTCTTTTTCATGTGAATATCCAGTTTTCCTAACCTCATTTTTTATTAAAGAGACTATCTTTTCCCCACCAAGTATTCTTGGCTATTTTATTAAATATTAGTTGACCATATAAGTGTGCGTTTATTTCTGGGCTTTCAATTCTGTTCCATTGGTCTATATGTCTGTTTTATGCCAATACCACACTCTTTTGATTGCTATACCTTTGCAATATAGTTTGAAATCAAGAAGTGCGATGCCTCCAACTTTGTTCTTCCTCAGAATTGCAAAGCCATATAATTTGAATTAAATTAGAAAAGCTAGACTAAGGGCCATTCACTTTGAAAGCATTACAAAGCATTCAGAGATTCTCTTCAGCATTTTTACATTTCCACATATTATCCATCCTCCATCTATCCATTTGTCCATCCAATTTAGGATTGCCAGGAAACATTAAAGTTGAGTTAGATGACCAAGAGTTACAGAAAAGGTCAAACTGGATGTATGACCGGTTCCTCCTGCCCCCCAGTCCCTGAGGTGCTCTCAGAATTTCTAGTACAAATTCTAGTGCACTAGATGAAGAACTAATTGTCCTGGGTTATGTTTGACAGAACAATGCAGTTGAAGGACAGTGGTACAGAAAGTTGAAATGTTGGACCTTGGAACTTAATTTGGAGAACTGAAACAGGAAACTCTAGAGATCTAGCCAGGAACAGCAAACTGGACATTTCAAATAGGTTGAAGAGCTGGCATGTTGGGATAATGTAGTGAATGACCTGGAAGGTTAAAAAGTAAGTAGTCAGAGAGTGGGTTCCACATGTGAGTTTAACATTTAAAGATGATGCAACCCTGGGGATAGCACAGTTTGGGGTGTGCCCATGGGAGGGTGAAACTAGGGTGGGGGTGGTGGTGAAGATCCTCGAAGATGAGGAGACGAGGGAAAAGAATGACAGGAGTATCGAACGTGGTTTCTGTGGATCCTGAAATTACTCAGAATTGAGGCCAGACCTGAGGTCAAGAGTAAGACTCAAGCCTTCAGGCCACATCTTCATTTCATAAGAGAAAGTCTCCAGGAAACTGATGAATGATAGCAACCAGGAGAGAATGGCTAGATACAGTCTTCTGTTTCTATGGTTCAGTCTGATTTTCCTTGGGTCAGGATTATTCAAGTGATTAAAATAATCAGTTGTATTTGGTTGCTTATTGGTTATTTTACTAGGAAAATACTTTCTACTTTTACTAGGAAAGTATTTCCTACTTTTCATCACAAATATACCATTTCTACTTCATTGAGCATTCAAATCAGCTTTTGGGGGTTTGTCAGGGATCTTAAACGTTATTTATAATATTTTTTCCAAAGGGAAATAAATTGTAAATTTTAAATCAATGACGTGTACATATGAAGATAGAGAATGCATCTTACTGCTAAGTTGAGGACTACCTAGATTTTGCCTGTGCTGGGAGACAGAGAAGAGAATGGGAGACCCACCAAGAAAGAAAAACTACTTGCCATTTTTCAGTTTGTTTTGGAATGAGGCTAACTTATATTTTCAACCCTCCCCTCTGTGTTACAGAAAAATTGTTGGCATTTAAATCCTGGGTTTAAGCTAGTTCAGTAAATGTTAACTGGACATTTACCATAGATCTGGGGTGAGTGTAGGAGTGCAAGAAATATGTGTCTTATGATCCTTACATTCAAAGAATTTGAGAGGATATATATGTATATTATAAATGCTTAATGAATCATTGCACAATGCAGACTATAATGAGTAAAATTTAGAAAAGGACCGTGGTATGGGAGTTAAAGGGATTAAAAAGGTAAGTTGGTTCATTTGAAAACTATGGATATTCTTGGGCAGTTTGGTCCTTGTCTTCAAGGGGCTTACTGTCTTGCAAAAGAAGTCACATTTGGTCAGGAAATACCAAAATTTTCACGGAGAGAGGTGATACCAGTGCTAGAACTTCACTGTTAGAGGAAGAGAGGGCTCTATGTCACGTTTTGGGATCTGGAAAGGGAACGGAGCAAAGGGTCTGGTGGGGATGTGAGCCTCTCGGGAGGTGGGAGGTGAGGGAGGCCAGGTCAGCTGAGGCTGTGCTCTGGAGCTGCTGGCGAGATACGAGTTTTTTCAGCAGATGTTGGGAAACCATGGAAGGTTTCTGAACAAGTTGCATGACAGCGTATGAAATGACATGAAGCAGAACTCTAACATAAAGCTTCACCAGCGCAGTGCAGGAGGCAGCGACTATGGTACAGGTAAATATGGACATACTAGATGTGCATCTAGTATCATGCGTCATCTCCCTTTCTTACTCTGTACACGCACACACGCTTAAATGCTTCACATACCCCACCTCAGTAACTGAGCCAGCAAAGAGACAGTGTGTGACTTATGCTCTAGGGAAGTGGCCTTGCACCTTCCCTTTTCTGCTCATTCTAAGTGTGTCTCCTGCCTGCACCCCAAACCCTGATGTTTGAGGAGCCTCCCTCCCTCCGTGTCAAAGTGCAGCTGCATAGGTTTCTCTGGTACTTGCCTGGGAAGAGGGCTTTGGCCTTTTTCATTCCTTAGCTTCCCAACCTGGCCAGTCAGTCCACACTCAAAAATGCTTTAGAACTTTTGCTAAAATGTCGTTCAAAAAGAAAAAAAAAAAACATGTGGCTGGATTATATGAACAGTACAGAGTTATTCATTGCCCTTGTAATTCACAAAGACTTGCTAACATCAGACAATATTAAAATCACAGTGATGGTTGTATCACAGTGATGGCAGTGAGGGTGACATATTTTCTTTGCCTTTCAATGCGCTTCTCTTTTTTCTTTTCTTGAACATGCTTACATTGCTTTTGTAATAAGAAGAAGTGCGCTTTCAAAACCATCTAAGAAATAAATGTACGCACTGTGTACAATTAAATGTGGGACCCCAAGCACAGTTTTGCAAGGTGGCCCCTTTCGAAAGCACCCTGGACTTGGAGGTGTAGCTCTGTGCTTGTGAGTTTTGAAGGCGGGGTGGGGTGGAAAGGGAGGGGCTCTAGGGGGAGAGGGAGGTGGGAGAGGGTGAACACCCTCCTTTATTGACTCTGGCTTTTTAACTGCTGCTTGAGTAGCTGGATCTGTGCAGGGTCTTGAAACTGGAATTCTTCCTCAAAACAGTATGTATTTACTTTAAATACCACTCCAAGGGAAGAAAAGGTTAAAAAAAAAAACAACAACAACAACAGAAAAACCAGCAAACTGGACTAAATAGAGCCGAAGTTCCTATTTCTCAAGAGATAGAAATAACACTTCCTGGAGCACAAGGTCCACTCACCCTCTCCCCGTGGTCTTTCGCCAGGATCTGTTGATTCAACGGGAAACAGAAGCGTCAGCACTTGCACTGGATGTGAACAGAGAGGGAGATCACCTTCAGCCTCCAAAAAGTGCCAACAACACAGGGGGGGCTGCCACGTGTCAGCTAGTGGGGTTCCAGCCTCTCTCATGTTTCTTTCTAAGCTACATGTTTGTCTGTTATTGTTCTTAAGGTTTTCTGTGTAACTATAAGCAACAGACCTTGTTAGTTCCTCTTGAGACTGCCCACCACTCCCCACCCTTATTTCTCGCCTCCCGGCATCCTGTTTGTCTCCCTGACTCTGTCCCCCGCCCCATCCCCACCCCCACTCCACCACCAGTTCTTTCAGCCACGTTTTCTTCCCTCACTTGGTTCATTTTACATTTCTATTTTCTATGTGTTGTCAGACCAAAGGAGGCATGCCACATATTAAATTTTTACGTATTGATTTGTGCTTTCTTGTATTGTAAATACCCCCAAATTACGTATATTCCAGTGTTTGCCCCTCTCTTCACTTTTCTTGAAGACACTGTATTTCCAGGAGCTGTTATAAGAAAATGTGGGGAACTTTGGACTATGTACAGGACTGTTTTGGTGATTTTTGCCTATTTAATGTTACTCTGTTAGGAACAATATCTACAATGTATATTGTGTTTATGCTCACATCAGTATAATCTTTAGTTCATTATATTTTAAAGAATATGTTAGCCCATTACTTTTATATGGGCTGTTTAGAATTACATTTCAGTTTTGTACATTATTGTAGCAAAATGTTCTATGAGTTATTAAGCATTGTGGCATCTCTTTAAGAGATTTAGCAGGCTTATGAGAAGTATTTTTTAAAACTTTAGAACACTATAATAAAAGAAATCATTATTACCACTGAGTACATACTTCTGCCTAGTAGTCACAGTATCTTGACAGGAGAGAAAATTCATTTTCTAAAAGAAGGAGGAAAACACTTTCAAAACTCATTAAATACAACTTTTGCTATACGGCCACTTATCTAATCAGTTTCCTTTCTGTGCCAAAGGTAAAAAATGAAGACTCAGAAGAAGCAGAATCCAACACTTGTTTATCTTTCTACTTTGTGGATGTCTGAAAAGTGAAAGTTTCTCTCCTTTTCCATAAGCTTGTTTGTTTGACACAATTTTTGAATATAATTCACTTTCACTTGGTGCTGAAAAGACGCAGGCACCTTCAAGTTCCCAAGATTCAGGAAGAGACAGGAAAGGTCTTTCAAAAAATGCTTTTCATTGAACTTATTGGGGTGACACTGGTTAATACAATCACATGGGTTTGAAGCGAACATTCCATCACGCATCAGCCGTATGTTGTGTTGTGTGCGCACCACCCAGAGTCCAGTCTCCTTCCGTTACCACCTATCGCTGCTTCACCTTCTTCTACCTCCCCGGCCCTCTTTCCCTCTGGTTGTCACCATGCTGTTGTCTGTGTCTGTGAGGTTTCCCCCACTTCATCCCTTGTTACCATATCCCCAGAGAGATACTCTTGGTAGAATCTTAGTTTGCTTTCCCTCACCAAATATCAAATATTTCAAGGTATTCCCTGTTCCGTTACACTTGGAAGCACCTTTCTAAAGCCCAGTCCTCAGAACTTTGTGGTTATGATGTGGTGGCCGTGCTGCCACAGGAGTCGTGCATTGGATGACAAAGTTTGTCACATTTCTTAACATATTTCCCTTTACTCTCTGCTGTTCTTGAAGCAAAAGTACATTTAGATCCTTAAAAAACAAAACCCCCCAAACAAAACCCTGGTTAATTTCATCTGGACTGCTTGGTACAGATGACCCGACAAAGCTGCATTGTCTAATTTCAGACGGTGATTGCTGTGTCAGGTGCGTCCCTGTAATGCTGTTGATTATGTTACTTCAATTCTAGATAATGATCTTTCTATTCTATAATCTGTAGAAGCTAGGGAAGGAAGGCCAAGTTTGTTCAGTTCACTTGAAAGAAAACCTCACTTGTATCACTGTTGTTTTAAAAAAGCGTATAATTCAAATTTTATTTTTGAATCTAAAAGAGAAATCTTCCAATAAATTTTTGAAATTTGTTTTTATACACTAGAATTTCCTCCTCTCTCAGCCCCCAGGACAATTTATATTTCTACTGA